>PVHX01008521.1:0-82859 GCA_004024805.1 Geosciurus inauris | reverse complement strand
CTTCCTGCTTGTACTTAGATAAAATGTACTTTTTGAGTTTTTGAAAATGTGGGTTAGGAATTTTCTAAACTTTTACTTTTTTCTTATTTCTTTAGGATTTTTTTTCCTATCTGCTTGGCATGATTGTCTTCTAACTATTGAACTCCTTGCTTCTTCATGCAAATAAGCATGCATGGATGGGATGGGGAATGAAAGACTGATAGGATAAGTAAGATGGAGGGAATTCTAGGCTTCTCCATATTTGGGGATTTATGTGATTTTGCTCAAATATAGTTGTAGATCATGCCTTAGTTTTCTGTTGCTGTAACAAAATGCCTGAGACTAGATAATTTTGTTTTACCCAAACGCGATCAGAAACTCATCCAGACCATTCACATAATTATGAAGGAAAGAAGTTTGTTTTGGCTTATGGTTCTGGAGGCTAGGAAGTTCATGAATATGGACTCTTGCTGTTTCTACTCATGGCAGAAAGGTGAAATGACAAAACATGAGGGAAAAACTTCCCTTGTAACTACTCACACCCATGAAAAGGCATTAATCCTTCTTAATGTTATCTAGTCACCTCTTAAAAGACTCCCAGAACTGCCACAGTAGCAATTAAATTTCAACAAGAGTTTGGACACGGACAGACTATATCCCAACACAGCAGACCAGATCAAAAAGAAAGGGGGAAAGGAAGAAAGAGAAAAAAGGAAGGAGGAAAGGAGGGAAGACAACAAAAAGATAAAAGGATTAATTCTATTGTAGTACAATTCTACAGAATTACTTTGTCAAATTATATATGATTGCTTATGAAGAGTAAGGTGTGAATTTAGAAAAGCTCAGGGCAGAAATGTCAGGGAGTTTTGCCCCTGTGTCATACGGGTTCTTTACTGGGGTAATTTCCCTGGTTCTCTAATTGTTCCAGCCTATTGTGAGACCAGCCTGGCACAGCCCCTAGTATCCTTGGCATGGAGGATTCAAGTGCAAACCAGAAGCACATATTGCATGGTAATGCAACCCTCGCTAACTCCAGATCTTCCACCTCATCCCAGCACCTCTCACCATTAGGCAAATGGCCATGACAGCCAGTGCAGTGGTGGACGCCTGTAATCCCAGCAGCTTGGGAGGCTGAGGCAGGAGGATCATGAGTTCAAAGCCAGCTCCAGCAAAAGTGAGGCGCTAAGCAACTCAGTGAGACCCTGTCTCTACATAAAACACAAAATAGGGATGGGGATGTGGCTCAGTGATTGAGCATCCATGACAGACCATCTGCTTTGGAAATACATGGAGATTACCCATGAATGCTGATTTTCAAGTCCCACTGCAGAGGTCCAATTCAGAAGGTGTGTTATTGACCTGGAGATATGCATTTGAAATTTCCAAGCTATTTTATGATTGACCAGGTTTGGAAGTCACTGACCTAGTCTAGAATGGCCAAACCTATGCAATTATGATATTATTATGTGTGTGTGTGTTTGTGTGTTTGTGTGTGTGTGTATGTGTCTGTGTGTGGTGTTGGGGATTATTCTATTTTTCATTTTCAGACACTTTTCCCATTTTTAACTTCTAAAAATAACAGAGCATAATTTAGCTGTTTTTTCTTTCTATGAGAGCAAATTTAAAGTAATTTTGTTCTTTTAGAGTTTTATGACAATTGTAAAGATAACTGGAGACCCCCCGAAGTATGGCAACCAGAAATTATTGCTCAACTGTAGGGTGGTTGTAGCTACATCTGAATAGGGTATGATTTGAAAACGAGATAGCAATCCCCTACAAATTCTTTGCTGGAGTTCTTAAATCTGGAGAATTAATTTAATCATGTGTGGTGATGACTTGGGAAAATCCTATTGTGCCTTTTAGGATGATAGGGTGGAATTGATGGGAAAATATGACAAACACAGCTGGGGGCTTTGCAAGTGCTTTCAGGAGCTGTATGCTCTGTGCCAGGAGGGAACATGTTTCATGGGAATTTTTAAATAATAGTGTTCTTCATGAATACATTTTTATCAGTGTTATTTGGGGGAACTTTTGGTATTGGCTATATTTTCTGAAGTAACAAGTACAGATATGTTTGTTGCTAAAGATTCAGTTGACATAGTCTGGTTTAATTCAGGATGGGGGCTGTTTAAGTTAATACATAATTCAAATCCATTGACATTGATAGAAATATCCATAATTACAATGAAATATAAAAATACATGAAAATGTAAGCCATTTAAAAACTTTTTTGTTTTTTTAACCTAAGAACTTTGCCCTCCAGCATTCAAGCATCTGGTTTCTCTTCTCTTGACTGCCAAAGTTGAGAACCAGAGTCCCTTATCAAGAGAGCTTAGATGTAAAATTCAGATAAACCCCATTCAGTGTGAGTTCTTTACCCATCACAGAAGGACATTTGCTATCCATCTGTTGTTGGGTGAAATAGAGGGAAGTGTAGAGCTAGCACCACTGTCAGCAGGAGGGCTCTGAGTTTATCTTGCACTGTATTATTATTATATTTTTTACTGCAATCTGATGACACAGATATATACCATTCTGTATTCCGAAATCACCTAAACACAATTGCCTAAGGTCCCTTTATAATTCTGTGCTAACTAAACAATAACACCTTCATCTAAATGGTCTGTGTGATTACACAGACAAACTGCAGGCTTTCTGTTAGGTTTACCACTCCCCAAGGAACTTTAAATCTCATTGTATCCATCTCTAATTTCTTCTCCCTCTCATTCTGTTTATAAATGCAACTTGGGACTCAATGCAGAGAAGCATTTGCAAGGTTTAGGGGTTTAAAACTTTACCTTTCAGAACAAAACAAATCAGCAAGTAAATCCCTTCTGTAGATTATTGCATTCTCATCAAAATAGGATTGAAAGTATTTATTAAATCTAATTATAGAACATGTACATATATGATAGCTAGGAAAAGAGCTATTCAGACATAAAATATGTCCAAGATAAGTGTACCTAAGGCATATAAAATAATAGAAAGAATATATGTTGGGTCTTGGTCAGTATTTTAAAGCCATCAAATTCTCCTAGGGCACAAAGTGTGTATTCACATGGGGGCACATATTCATGTGCACACACACGCCCATGTACACTATGACCTATGATACTGTATCAATTGTCTATGCTGTATAGCAAATTACCACAAAATTAGTGACTAATATATAGCAATATTAATTTATTATCTGGCATTAGTTTATTGAAATGAAGACGTCAGCTGACTACATCCTCACCTAGAAGCTCAGCTAGCAAAATCTATTTCCCATATCTCTCAGCTTGTTGGCAGAACTCTCTCAGTTGAAAGATGAAGTAAGTGTTTTCCTCCAAGCTGTCGGCAGGACCACTCTCAGCTCCTCAGAGTAGCTTCCTGAAGCTTAGAGGACTCCCTCCAGAGGCCCTCCTGCAACATGGCAGGCTGGTTTGTTCAGTCTTAAGCACTCACTTGATTTAATCAGGCTCATCCAGAATAAACTCCCTCTTAATTAGCTCAGAGTTAACTAATTAGGCACCTTGATTATACTGATAAAATTCTTTTACCTTTACCATGTGATGCAATCCAATCATAAAAGATTATCATCTAACCTCTTGATAATCAGACTCTGCCTACAGTCCTGAAGGGTACTAAATAAGGCATATACACAAGGGGGCAGGGATTTGGGAGAACCATTTAGAACTCCGCTTACCATAAACACCTTAGAATTTATAACCTCTGTCTTAATTGATATACCCTGAACTGTGATTTTTATAAACCTAAAACCATTATTTTATTTTTTATATTACTATACTTCTTAACCATTATTGGCCTGAGGATCTTAGGCCACCAGTTGTGATCCTTCTTGGCCTCTTTTTGAGGACCTTATTTGGCCTTATGTACTTGGTGAATTTCCCCACTAGAATAATCTCAAACCTAGGAATTGGCCTGAAGTCAGGATGCTCACTGATTGTTGAACACTTGCCTGCTAACCATTACAGATATATGCAAAGTCTCTGATCCTATGCAAGAGGAGGGGGAAGAGAAATGAAAATATCTCCAGAAATAGCTATAGGTCTATAAACTTCTATATACTTGCTTGTTGGGTGGCCAAAATGACAAAGAAAACAGAAGCGAAAATTAGATGACAAAGAAAATAGAAGGGAAAATTCTTCCCACCTAGTCAGCCCTGCAGCTGTAGGGTTGGTAGAGGCTCTTATTTGATTTTAAATGCCCTCTGACATTTCTGAGTGAGGTAGGGAGGGTACACTTTCTTTGTCAAATGGCCTTGGTGCTATATGGGACCAGGAGGATGTATTTTCCTAAAATCTCATATTTTAATTCACAATAGATTTCTCCATAGAAACAAAGTTTTGTACAGTGTTTAGATTACTAGGTCAACCTGTAAAATGTTAATACATAAAACAGATGATAAAGCATGTGCAAAGAATGCATGTGGCCCTGGATTCAATTCTTTGAGAGAAAAGGAGAGAGAGAAAGGGAGAGAGAAAGAGAGAGAGGAGAAGATACCATAAATGCAGAAAAGCTCAAAATAATTTCATGTCTATATTATATGTTTACTATTACTTTTTCTTACAGACTTGGCTTACATCTTGTGTTAGGTGGTTTTCTGTGACTGTAACAAAATACCTGAGATAATCAAGTTAAAATAGAAAAGATTTATTTTGACTCACAGTTTTGTAGTTTCAGTCTATGGTCAGTTGGCCCTGTTGCTTTGAGTCTATGGTGAGGAGGAATCATAGTGAGGAGTGCATGACAGGAAAATGCTCCAAATTGCTTGAAAGAAAAAGGAAGAGGCCAGGGTCCCAGAATTCCCTTTGAGTGCATACCCCCCAATGACCTAAGACTGTCCATGAGGCCCTGCCTTTTAAAGTTTTCACTACCTCCTAGTTGAGCCACTGGCTGGGGACCAAACCTTTCTTATATGAGCTTTTGGGGGAGATAGCAGTACCCAACCAAACTAAGCAGGGATACCTGGGTTCAAAGTGTTACCTAATCTTCTAAAATGATTTTCTTGGGTAAGAGTTAATGACTGTACTACTGTGGAAAACAGTTTAGTGGTTCTTCAAAAAGAGTCTTTAGCATAGAATTATCATGTGACCCAGCAATTCAATTCCTAGATATATAACCAAAAGAACTGAAAACTAGTGTTCAAAGAAAAGCTTGTACACAAATGTCTATACCAACTTTATTCACTATAAAAAAATGATGGAAACAACTTAAATGTCCATCAACTGATGAATGGATAAACAAAATATATCCATACAATGAATGGTATTTGACCTTAAAATGGAATGAAACTCTGATACTTGCTATGATATAGATGAACCTTGAAAACACTTTTTTTAAAAAATAATTTTATAAATGAAAAGGCCGGATGCAAAAAACAACACAGTATATGATTCCATTTATAAAAAATATCCCAAATGACCAAATCTGCAGGGACAGAAAATAGCATTTACTTTGGTTTGGGGAAATTAGGGGGTAGAAGGTGATGGTTATGAAGCCCGAAGTTTCTTCTTTGGTAATGAAAATGTTCTAGAATAGGCTATGGCAAAGGCTGTGCAAAGCCATGAATGTGCTAAAGGTCCTTGCATTGTACCCTCTAAGATGGGTGAACTATGTGGTGAGAGAACTCTATCTCAGTAAAACTATGAATAAGAGGTGGGGACTGCTAGCAGGAAATCATGTTGGGTAAATAGAGAAAAAGTGGAAGTTCAGGCCCCTTTTGATCAGTAAGAGATGGAGCCTCTTTTGTGGCAGAGTCACTTGCCTGACATATTCATTCACTGAGAATATACATTTTCCTCTAGTTTTAAATCCAAAAAGTTCCACTAAGGTTTTTTCACTTACTAATTAGATTGAAAGAACTCAAACTGGGGACTGGGATTGTAGCTCAGTGGTAGAGCGCTTGCCTTGCATGCATGAGTTACTGGGTTCTATATTAAAGATGTTATGTTGTGTCCATCTACAACTAAAAACTATATATATATATATATATATATATATAAAAGAACTCAAACTGGGGTCTGAGCTTTAACCCTATGAACAACATAGCATCATTTGTTTGCAAGTTTATCTTAGGTAGAGTATCTTCATGTGGAGGTTGGGAGAGGGAGTGAGACTAGAGGATTGCTTCAGTGCTGGAATCACAGAGTCAAAGATCCAGGTGTTTAAAGAGAGAGATGGAGTTTTGGAGTTTTGTGGAGCTAAACTAGATGGAGAGATTTGAGGGGGAAGAGAAGAGGAAGGAATTGATGCTCCACCATTGTCACAGACACCTGAGATAGTCAGCTTATGAAGAGGAAAGGTTGGTTTTGGCTCCCAGAATTAGAGGGTTCAGTCTATGGTCTGTTGGCCCTCTTGCTTTGGCCTGGTGGCAAGGCAGCACCTCATGGCAGCGTGGTATGGCAAAACTACTGACTTGTTGGGGAAGCAAAAGAGGGAGCAGAAGGGGCTGAAGCCAATATCCCCTTCAAGGACATGCCTCCAATGGCTAGAAGACTTCCACTAGGCTCTACTTAGAGCCTCCACTGCCTTCCAGTAGTGCCACACTGAGATGTTGTGTTGTGTCCAAGCCTTGAACTCATGGGTGCTTAGAGGACATTTAAGATCCAAACTAGAGCAGAAACCAATAGAATGATACTCTGAATGTATTCTCTTTTTAAGAATTGTTTCAATGTCTATCTACTGACAGAGACTACATATTTAAAATTAGAATAGCTTTATTTTATAAATGAGGAAATGGAGACCTGAGAGACATTTATAGCGTATGATAACATTGTAACTGAATCACAGGTCCGCATGGTGGGGAGTTAGGCTTCCTTTTCCATCCTCTTCTCATTTAACTGAGATTCTCATCTGGGGCTAACTTTGCCTCTTACCTCCAAGGGCACTGGGCAATATCTGAAGATAATTTTGGTGGTGACGACTATGTAGGTGAATGCCACTGGCCTCTGGTTGGATAGAGGATAAGGAGGCACCACAACCTCCTGCAATACCAGAATTGTCTGGCCCCACATCTCAGTAATGCCTGGGTTTATCACACAGCTTTGTATTCCATCAACTCCTCTGTGTTCAGCAAATATCTGTAGATGATTCCAATGCCCAGATTCATATCCTTAGTCCAGATGTCAGGAGCTTTGAGTTACGTACGTAACTGCTGCTTTGTCTTTTCTCAAACTCAAACTGTTCAGTCATTGTATATTCAGCAAATATTTAGATATCCGATTTTGGCATAAAGATCACAATTTTTGTTTATAGTTTGTTTCTTGGAATCAGGATATAAATATAAGTTCCACACATTGTGATTGATAGGTATGTTCCTGAATATCCTTCTAATCTGCAGCCTTTCTCCATTTCTTTTTATTTAGGTGATTTAAGAAAAATGAGTCATTTGTCTTGTCATTTCTGCTGATTGTAACCCATGTGGTTCTAAATTTCCTGTACATTAGTAATTGGTCAGGAGATTTGATTATATGTTTTATTAGATTCAGTTTTAGCTTTTTTTTGGCAAATTTAATTCATATGGAGCATTATGTTCTATCAAGAGCACATACAGTCTATTGGTTTTCCTTTGTGGTTTTAGCAGTTATTACTGATCAATACCTATCTTCATTTACTCATTCGTAGATGCAAAATGGTGATATACTACCTAAATCATTCCTTCCTCATTTATTATTGGAGTATTTTGATAAAAAAAACCCCACTCATTTAGGAGTGATTACCCTTTGGTATAATTCATATAGAAAAGGCAAGATAAATCTTTAAGTCTTTCTCTTTATTTAATAGTTTTGAAATAATTTATTGGTATTGCTCTGTAGCAACCAATTAGTTTTTGTCCCATATTTAGTTTATTTATTTGTTCTATTTAGGTTTATATGATATCAGAGTGCAATTTGATTCATTGTACACAGATGGAGGATATCATTTCATTTCTCTGGTTGTAAGTGATATAGAATCACAACATACATGCAGTCATACATAAAGCTAGGGCTATGGTGGCCATCATATTAGTTTTATTATGGACTTATACACTGAGACGTATTTGATACATTTTAACCAATTGTAGTTACTATCACTCAGGTTGACCCATCTATGGCAACTGAGAGCCTTTTGAAGTTGATGCTTATTCCTTCCAGATGTTGGGAGGGGGGAAAGGGAAGGGCAGTGCTGACCTACTCAGCTGCTCTCAGTAGAGTCCCTCAGTATTCCACAAGGGGATTGTCCCCTAAATTTTCTGACCTTGGTTCTTTCCTTACCTCAGTTTTTCTTTCTTGTCCATCCATAGGACTGTGGTTCCTTTGTTGATGTGATTCTGTTTGAATTCTATTTTTATGCAAATACTCCATAATTTTGGCTTTAAGATAAGAGTTCCCTTTTTTTCATTTTTAATTGTAGATAGACATAATACCTTTATTTTATTTATTTATTTTTATGTGGTGCTGAGGTTCGAACCCAGTGCTTCACACATGCAGGGAAGCACTCCACCACTGAGCTACAACTCCAGCCTAGAAGATAAGAGTTTCTTATAGATTCCCAAGGTTATTATTTTTGGGTCTTTAAAACAATATCTCTTTGTTCCTGAGGGAAGAGAGATATCTGGAAGTAAATATCTAGAAATTGAGGGAGTCTGCTCTTCTGATCTAATCCTTTCTTGCTTTTTTGAAAATACAAGTCAAGCCAAGAGTGGGGACACACTCCCACAATCTTCCTGGCTCAGGAGACTGAGACCAGAGAATCGGTTGTTCAAAGCCAGCCTCAGCAAAAGCGAGGTGCTAAGCAACTCAGTGAGACTCTGTCTCTAGATAAAATACAAAATAGGGCTGGCGAGGTGCTCAGTGGTCAAGTGCCCCTGAGTTCAATCCCTGGAAACCAAAAAAGAAAAAAAGAAAAAAAGAAAGAAAGTAAAGAAAATACAAGTAAAATTATGCCACTTTTGTGATTAAAACTTTTAAAGGCCTATACCTGCAATCAGAACCACAGCCAGACTCCCTAAGGAACCCATTATCCTTGGCATCCTGCTTAACCTTGCTTTTTTCTTGGTCATGCTGCCTTTGCTGATCTGCAGCCACTTATGCAGTTCCTCCTAAGTGCCACTGTTTCTCCAGCTTATTGTCTTTTGCTCGTTGTGTACTTTCTGCCTGATTACCTGCAGTATACTCCCTTTTCTTCTACTTTTGTCTCCTTAACTTATGTTTCTCCTTTAGGTCTCAGTTTGGATGTTATTTCCTGCATGAAGCCATCTCTTACAGGGTGCTTGTCTCCTGATTGCCCTGGGACTTTTTGATCATCCAGTGAATATCAGGTAGTATCTGCTATTTGCTCTCACGAGTGTCTCAGCTTGGATGATGCATGAGATAATTGCTCACTTTCTGAATCTCCAACTCCAGAACTGTGCTGTGTGTTCATCTTAATTACCTTCCATGGTATTCTGTAATTATGTCAAGCATTTTTCACATGTAATTGTAATTTCTTATTTACTTGTTTGTTTTTGTTATGGAATGAATTATGTCTACCCAACATTCATATCTTGAAGTCCTAACCTCCATCATGACTGTATCTGAACACACAGGCTTTTAAAAGAGGTAATTAAAGTTAACAAGGTTATAAGAATAGGATCTTAATACACAAGAATTAATGTTCTGATAAGAACAGGAAAAGATACAGGGATGCATACACACAGAGAAAGAGCCATCTGAGGACACAGTAAGAAGGTAAGCATCCACAAGGTAAGAAGAGAAGCCTCAGGAGAAACTTAAACTACAGATACCTGCATGTTGGACAATCAGCCTACCAAACAGTTTAAAAACATATTTCTGTTGTTTAAGCCACCCACTCTGTGGTATTTTTGTTATGGCAGCTCTTGGAGGCTAAGACAGTCTTTTTTTACTTGTCTGACTTACTAATTTTACATTTCCACTACCAGTTGTAGGACCAGATAAATAGTGTGCACTCTATCAGCTATGAGTTCAATCAGAAAAACAGGATAGGGCTGGGATTGTAGCTCAGCGGTAGAGCGCTTGCCTCGCATGCGTCAGGCCCTGGGTTCGATCCTCAGCACCACATACAAAGCAATAAAATAAAGACATTGTGTCCATCTACAACTAAAAAAATATTTAAAAAAAAAAAAAAAAGAAAAAAAGAAAAACAGGATAACTGGGAGTGTTACATAATAAATGTGGCATGATACAAATGTATTGGTCTTTGTTCTTGGTTCCTGTCACCTCACTCCTACAACCCTTGTGCATTTTTATAGAGTTTTTTCTGCTTCTGCTAGTTCTCAATGGCTTTAGCACAAAATAATCCCTACACCAAAGAGGCACATCTTGGGATGACATACTCTGGTACCTTTCACGATTACCAGAATTATCCACTTTCCTTTTTGTTTAGCCTCTTCCATTTACTGACTGCATTATTATTCATTCAACATGGACTGAAGAGAAAGAGAAGTGGGAATTTCTGAAACACATAACATGCTGTGACATTGAAACATTTTGTTTTCTAGATTTCCCAGGGTCTAGCAGTTTGAAGTGGAACAAAAAAACATCATTATTGTTGATTACTTGTATTGAAGGACTATATATGTTTCAACACATTAACTCGCAAAAATGATTTATTGCCACGGTATCTAAACAATGCTTTGTAACCAGCGACTGTAGTTTTTAGATAAGTGGCAATTTGCATGAACAATGTTCAATCCCTTTTTCTCTTAGACACTTGAAGAGACTGAGCTGCTACACAGGCCTCCTGAACATGGGAAATTTTCCTTTTTTGGCATCCATTTAGGAACTGGCCCCAGGAGTTTGGATTTTTATCCATTCTGAAGATCTTCCATTTGGCTACTGATAGACAAAGTACATGCTCAGGTTAAACCACCCAACCCTTCAAAGGCAAACACATTAGTTACTTTGGCAAATGTCTGCAGTGGAATTATGGGTTATGTAAAAATGGAATATAGGCAGACTTATTTATCCAATTAAACTTCAGTATCATTTTTAAAAACATGAATAATTGCAGGTTGCTAGCATTCCTCTTTTGATTGGTTTTGACTCTGCACAATGATTTTTTTTCAATTTTTCCAGCTGCTTCATTAGAATTAAAGAGAGAGAAAATGTCCCCCATGACCCTCCTTTCTCAATCTAATGAGATAAAAGTCACAAAATGAGAAATATAAATGTATTCTCATGACTCTTCTTAATACAAACATAAGGATGATAACCAACTCTTTTTTTTCCTAATTACTTGATATAGAATTATGCACGGGCAGATGTATGAGATTTGGCAACTATATGTGAGGAATTTGTGTTCATCCAAAGCAATGCAGATAGAAGAGAAATGAGCTGAAATAACAAGAATGAGAAAATGGTGATAAATCATAAATGATAATCAGAAAGATCCTGATAAATCAGTGGCAAGGATCTAACAAGTCTCTAAAGGTTCATAAAATTCTTTGGTTGCTTCCAGCAGAGCTCAGTCTTGTCTGAGCACCATCCAGCCAGGCTTCCTCATGTCTGCTATTATTGCAGTTCGCTTCTTTCTCCTCCCAGCTCATCAACTCTCCTAGCTCTTAGAAATTAAAAGGGTTCTCTTTCCTGGTTCTCATTTGGCCGCTGAAAGACAGAGACTCACTCAAACCACTAGAGGGATCTCTTTTCTATGAAAAAGAAAAAGACATCGAATTTGCATAATAAAGTATATAGTTGAGATGAAACAGGATGTAGGCAAGCAGGACAGAACATGATCTCTAGCAATTTTTGAAGATGTTTCAGCGTCTGCAAAGAGGACTCTGTCCCTGTGGAGTCTGACCTTTCTGAGGTCCTGGGAAGATTGACAAATAGAGCCCCTGCCACACAAGTACTTTGAACTGCCAGCAGTCTTCAATGGTATTTCAAAGGGAGAAGACTGCAAGCCAAAGCAACGACAGTGTGGTTCATTAAAGCCAGCTGCCCCAAGCTCCCACTGAACTGAACCACTCTTCTATAGTAGTTAAGAACTCCATATGTTGACATTTGAACCCCTTAGAAGTTGGAAAAACCAGGAGAGTGAGGCAATATGTGAAACTAGAGGCTGATTGTAAATTAGGTGATAGAATACTTACTTATAAACATACATAAATGGAATAGACTGAAACAAATATAGCAAGATTCATGGCTGAAGCTTCTATGATAAGACAGATGAACAAGAGAAAAGCATCCACATTTATTTAATAAGTTTTATGTGACATAGAAGCCTTCTTTAGGAAATGAAGACCCAAGGAAATGGGCACCTGTGTACTTTTTAAAGCTAGGTTTGATGAAGAAGGAGACAGAGAAGTATGGTAGGAAGAGAAGTGTAATCTCACTATATCAAACTGAGGAACGAAGCCAGCTTCAAATTCTTTCCTCTGTCTCAGTGCCTTCAGAAATAAGGGTGTTCTTTTCCTCTGAGTACATGGAGGACATTTCTCAAATGAAGATCTTGTTGTCTGCTTCAGGCAGAAGGGAGGAAATCCTTCCCAGGTTTTATGACCTACTTCAAGGTAAAAGGACAGGGGAAAATCCAGCAAGTAATCTACTTCTGTGGTTTTCTCAAAGTCCTTCAGCTTAAAATATTTTAGGGGTGATATATGCCTAAACTCATCAGGGATGAAAATAATTACTTCATAAATTTTATTTATTTATTTATTTTGTAGTTGTAGATGGACAACATGCCTTTATTTGCTTATTTTTGTATGCGGTGCTAAGAATCAAACCCAGTGCCTCACTCGTGCTAGGCAAGCGCTCTGACACTGAGCCACAGCACCAGACCTTGCTTCATAAATTTTATGATGGTGTGTGTGTGTGTACCATATTGATAGTTAATTATTTAATTCTCACAATTAATAAAGCAGATAGTCTGATCCCTATTATGTACATATGGCATCAGACTTGGGGAAGTTATTTCTTCAACTACTAACTTCAAAATTCGGGATTTTAAGCTCAGCTCTTCTGATGTACTTTCTTTTTACTTAATTTTTCTGTAGAAAAACCAGAGTTTTGGAAGAAAATGACTTTCCTATTGCAAATCTATCTTTTTGCTAAGAAATATAATACAGATGGTACTATAGTCTTATAGTATAAACTTCTGAAAAACAGACTTAAGGAAGTTTAGATAATACTGTAACAATTTTATATAGAGAGATTTAAAGAGGTGACTGGAAAGGCTCTTAGAAGTATCAAAGAGTGAAATGTTGACAAAAAGATAAAAGTAACATCTGCAAATGACCTTGGCTATGATTAGGATTTAAGGTAGAAGATAAGGTAGAAAAGAGACATTTAAGGCAGGAAAGCATTATAAAACCTAGTCAATAATAGAAACACAACACTATCACTAGCCTAGAACTTATAATATCTAAATTAATATTTGGTAGTGAACTTGCAAATGTAAGATTGGATCATATCTTGGTGATGTTTAGGGGAACTCTAAATACTAGGCTTCAAATTTCTGAATCTAAATCTTTTGAGTAGAAAATTTGTAACACTAGGAAATCAGAGGAGGGAAGGACTGACATACTTACTAAACAACTATATTTTGGAAAATGTGTAGTAAGTATGAACAAGTTCTGTGTTACCCTGGGAATAATAAGCATATCATAATCTTCTATTTTATGCTTTTATTTTAGTACATTAAATTTATACATAATAGTTGGGTTCATTGACATAATTATACATGCATGGAATTTAATTTGCTCCATTTCAGTCCCTGCTTTCCCTTTCCCTCCTCTTCTTCCTCTCCTTATTCTCCTTCCTCTATTCTACTTGTCTTCTTCTTTTGGTAATTTATAGATATACTTCAGTGAAATTCACTGTGGTATATTTGTGCATGCATAGTGTTATTTTGTCAAATCCATTCCACATTTCCTTCCCTTTCCTGTCACTTATACCTCCCCCTTAATCAGCCCAGGTGCAGGTCAGCAGATGAATGGCTAAAGAAAATGTGGTATATATACACAATGGAGGTTCTCTCATCCATAAAGAAGAATGAAATTATGGCATTTTCTGGTAAATGGATGGAACTAGAGAACACCTTGTTAAGGGAAATAAGCCAGACTTTGAAAGTCAAATGTTTTCTCTCATATGCAGATGCTAGAACCAAGTAAGGGTGAAAAAAAGGTAGTGGTGACAGTGGCAGTGGTGGTCAAATATCTTTAGGATAGATGTAAGATCAGTAGAGTAGAAGAAGAATCTGCTGCTCCTCGAAGCCACATGTAGCTTGTCTGAGTTCCCAGTTGTCTGACTAGCTAGGCATACAGTGTCAGACATTAACGGCACTTGCTCCATACTTTCATCTAAGAAGCTAGAAGGAACTTTAAAACTCATTCATTTAGTGTGAATCAATTAGCTTAATACACATTATTCCATGAAATCAAGAGTCCTTACTTGAAAATATTACCATTGTTTTCTCATTCCATTTGTTTCTGGGTGGGTTTGTTGATAGCTGCAGAGGGACTCTGGTTGGTTTCCACAGGTATCGTTTCACATATTCTTCTTTGACAAGAAATGTGTAGTAATTTCCACTCAGGGTAGGGCATTTATCTTTTAACCTGTTTGGATTTTTACTTTCATTCTTTATCAGAAGTTCTACCACCTGCTAAGCTCTGCTTGGAAGTAGAGCATAGGTCTTGCATGTTCCCTATGGGAGGCAGAAAAATGGCCTCCCAAAGATACTACATGCCAGTTACTGTGACTATCTTACATTATATGGGAAAGAGAAATTAAAATACAATTAAAGTTGCTAATCAACCAACCTAAAAAAAGGAGATTATCTTGAATTATTTGGTTGGGCCCAATGCAATCATAAGGATTCTTAAAAGTGGAAGAGGGTGGCAGAAGATTAGGTTGGAATGATGCCATGTGAAAAGAATTAGATCTGCTGCTGCTGACTTTGGAGATAGAGGAACAAGACCATGAGCCAAGGAATGCAAGCTGCCTGTAGAAGCTACTGAAATCAAGGAAATAGACCTTCCCATTGAGACAACAGAAGGAGCACAGTCCTGCTGACATCTTGATTTTAGTGCAGTGAGATTTCTGTTGTATTTCTGTATTTATAGAACTATGAAATGATAAGTTTGTGTCATTTTAAGCCATGCAGCAGCCATAGAAAGCTACTGTACACTTGGAACTGTCATACTTCTCTCCCTTACTTACGGGGCGTCTCTCTCCACAAGTCTCCCTGACACAGGTTGCTCTTCCTGTCTCAGCTCCAATGTATCCACTTTTCTCTCTTTCAGCACAAATCCATAAACACAGTAGAGTTTCTCTAGCACAAGCTGAAATGAAAAAAACATTTTTACTTTCTCTAAAAAAAGCCGAGACCTTATAATAGGAGTCAGCAAACCTCAGTTTTCAGGTCACAACTCAGCCTCTGCCTGATTTTAAAAATAAAGCTTTATTATAACACATTCATTTATGTATTGTGTATGGTGCTTTCATACTATAAAGGTGGAATCAAATAGTTGTGACAGATACTATATGATCCACAAATCCTTAAATACACTAGTGATACTTTGGAGAAAATATGTGTTGTCCTCCTCCTCAAAAACAAAATTATGGCTAGTTGTCAGAATGGCAACTGAATTATGAGTATTGAACTCTCCTATGACAGAGGTGATGCCCCTCTGGAGAACTCTCGGTGTGAATGTGCCAATCAAAGATCGCCCAGTTGCTATGGTGACACTCTGTTCAAACGGAAATTTGGTGCCAGCCTCAGAATTTTATCAGTTCTTGACCTCAGGTTCAAATGCTAGCTGCTTTAGTATGTGTTACTTCTTCCTCAGGAAATTGTATATCCCGGTGAGGTTGTTAATCACAAAATTACCTATTAGGGGTTTTGGGTGTTTGATACCAAAATCCCTAAGAGTAATCATCTGATTTTATTTCATCCTCCCAAATCGAAGGCAAGTTCTATAACTCTTGGGCACCATGTCAAAATCTCCCCTTATCCCTTCTTTGTCCAGCCACAGACGCAAGGACCATCTCTGGACAGCTCAACTTCTCTCAGAGGTAACCTAATAAGGAGTAGGATCTGGTATCACAATGTGCCACTTGCTTTTTGCCCTGGGGGTCCCTGAGGTTCATTCCATTAGGCTTCCCTGAAAGTGCTTCCATTTGAGCAGCCTCTTGTAGTGGCCAGCCCAACAATGCATTTTTGTAATGAGTCTCCCTTCTTTCCTGCTTTCCACCCCTCCATCACACTTCTGAAGAGTCCAGTCATGCAGCAGTTTTTATCTCAGGCTTTGTTTTTAAGGAAACCCAGGCTAAGACAGGAGATTACTTTGGGCAAAAGAAGACAACAGCAGATGCCAATTTTTTTTAAAAAATTTTCAGTATGGATTTTTATACCTAATCATAAAAAGAGAGGGGGTTAGAATAGACCCCCATGAACCTTTCATCCCATATATGCTTCAATCCTTGAAGAGATATTTTACAAAATAAATGTTGAATAAATTAATCTTCTTTAAATGCTTCATAGAAGATTTAAAATAAAAATGCTAAAAAATTCAGTTTGAAAATAATTTAACAACATTCCAATACCTGGTATATCCTTGAAATAAATCCCTAGATTCCTTGACAAGGTAATTATGGGGGGAGATCGCAAGGTAAATACATGTGTACCTTTATTAGTTATTAAATACTCCTCCATTAGAATTGTATCATTTTAGATTCTTTTTACCAAAAAAGTATGAAAGAGATTTATTTACCCAATAGAGTATGTTGTCAAACTTAGATTTTTGCCAATTTCACCTGTATAATTTTAATGCATTCTCTTATTATGAATAAGATTTTATTTGTTCTTTATTGATATCTTTTGCTCATTTTTATAGGATTGTTAGTCTTTTATTCTCATTTTTCAGAAGGATGTTAACACTCCATCTGAGATGTAATTTGAAAATACTTTTGTTCAGTTTTCACCACTTAAATTTTACTTTGTTTTACAGGTGTTTTCTTGCATTTTTACTGTTTTTCTGTTTTCTTGCAAAATACCATATCTGTATAATGAGAACCCACAACAGAGTTATTGGAGAAGAGATTTCTATGAAAGCTTATACTAAATAAATATTGAATGAATTAATTTTCTCTAAATGTGTCATAGAAGTCCTACAATTAAAGTGCTAAAAACATTCAATTTGCAAATAATATATACAAAATTCCAGTACCTGCATGTTTGAGTTATGTTTAATTGTCTAGGTTCTTTTTCATTCTTTGTCACCATTTTCTTCTTTCCTTTCTCCCTGTCTTTTTTCTGTCTCTTTACTTTCTTTCACTTGGCTGCAGACATTATGACAAGCAAACAGGAGAACAAATGTTCCTCTGTAAGCATCCAGTACCCTTGAGGATGCAACAACGGCTGGTGCTGGAAGAGAACACAGATACCAAGTGAGGCTGTGAGTACTGGATTTTCATCTAACCAAGGGAAATCAGGGCAGCCACCTCAGAAGACAGAATAACTGAATGGAGCTCTGAAGGAGGAATAAGAAATAACTAGTCAAGAAGCAGAGGGACTAGTCTTTCCAGAAAAGAAAACACTACCTGTAAAGACTTAGGAGACTTTGCAAACAAAGGAGACTGAGTGTGAGATAGAACAACCAGAGCCTAATGAGATAGAGGAGAAGGAAAGACAAAAATAGATAGGAAAGAAGCCAACCTTCCAGGGTCTTGAGGGCCATCTTAAGATTTGTCTTTATCCCAAGAGCATTTCAAAGTCATGGGAGGATTTAAAGAATAGGGAGTGAGTATGGTCAGATCTGTATTTTGAAAAGGTCAATTCTATTTCTATGTGGAAAAGAGTTTGTAAGGGTACCCCAATGGGAAGAAGATCAAGTAGGAACAGGCCAGCTCTGTGGTTTGAGAGAAGATAGTGAGAGGGTGAGAGGATCAGGGTGAGTAGGGTGAGAGGGTCAGGGTGAGTGACAGCAGGAGTGCATTTAGTACATTTAATACTCAAATATCTAATTTTGTTAGAACATTCCCATATGATGATTATTTTTAGTAATAATTATCAAGTGAAAAACATAGCTTATAATAATAATCACTAGAAAGGATATATGGACAAGAAAGGATTTCATTGAAGTTTGTACATATAAAATTATAATTATGCAATTTGAAAAATAGTTAAAAAATAAAATAACAAAGCCCCCAAATAGATAAGAGCACAGCTATTCATTCAATCACTTTAGTATTTATTTTATTGCTATTTACAAGTTTGGGCTTGAATCATCTGGTCATAGTTCTATTACATCTTATAATTTTCTTATAATAAGTGAACTTTAATAAAACCAAAATGTCTGCTGAAAAATACAATTTAGCCAATAGCCAAATGATAACACTAATACAATGTTTTGTTTTCTTGATTTTTTTAAATTTAAAAATGACTACTAATTGACTGATTTTCAATTTTAATGATACTGTTCAATATGAATGAACTAAAATTTGTACTTAGCAAATAAAAATCTGGCTGGTTCTCCTGGTTTCTCTTTTTTATGTCTTAAGCACAAGTAGAGACTCCAACTGGTTACATAGGATGACAAAATTGAAGTAACTCAAGTTCTGCTTCTTCATCTTAACAATCACTGTGCTATCATTATATATTTTGTATCTGCTCTTCAAATGAAAGAGGAAAAGCTATGCACAGTACCCAAAGTGAGCTGTAATGTTTTCTGAACCACTAACTAATCTTAAAATGAAAGCTTGCACTGAGATCTCAAGGGTTAAGGCCAACTATGTGAGTGGGAATTCCTCATAGTAACTTCCCAATAGAGTATTTGTTAAAAGACAAGTGATTTTAAGATGTACTAATGTAAAACTTACTATATATTAATAAAATTTAACAATAGCTAGAGAAATTAGTTAGAATTAGACCATCAAAATATTTCAGGGAAGGGGAATATCTTTATAACTGAGGTTGTTAATAATGCAAAGCAGATGTTTGTAAATTCTCTGTTCATGATATACATCTTTTTCTTATTGCTTGCATGTGAGGAAGACTTCACCTACCACTTGATCCACTCTTGGGTGGTAATGAATGAGAATAATAATAAGTAAATTTACATGGGGAGTAGTTCAAATTGGACCAAACCTAGCCCCTCTCTCAGCTTATGCTAAGTAAGTGTGGAAAATATATATATAAACCTTGATTTTAATGGTCTTTTCATATTTTTCTTCTTTCCTTCTTCCTTCTGCCTTCTTCATCCTTGTCTTTCACCTACTCCTTTTTTTTTTAAATATGTTTTTGGGGATTGAACCCATGGTTTTGCACATGCCAGGCAAGTGCTTGACCACTGAACTATAGTCCCAGCCTTTTTAATTTCATTTTGAGACAGTATCTCTCTAAACTGCCCAGGCTGCCCTTTCTTGTCTTAGCCTCCCGACTAGCTAGAGTTACAGATATGTGCCTCACACCTGGCTCCTTCTCATATATTCTGATAGGGTATCTGGTGAGAGTGAATGAAGAATGTACTGACATACTTTCCTTGCCCAAACTCTAGCCAGGCTTCTTTGAATCTTCCTCTTGACTAGCTCTCAATCTTGGCCTGCAAAGACTTGAACAAAATATTAATAACAGTTTGTAACAGCTCAAGTCCACATTCTAGCATGGCCCTACCCTGCTGCTTCCCCTTCCCCCTTGAGAGATTGATTGAGAAAAGTCAAGGCAACCAAAAGCATGCACTCTTTGTTCTAGCTAAGGCCTGAATATAGGGCCTCGGTCTCCCAGCCTCCCCAGAGGGCAGCAGCCTACCTGGTAAGTGCCAGTTAGCAAACCTAGATGGGTTTCACATTGTCCAAATTCCTTCCTAGGTTTTTGTTTTTGTTTTGTTTTGTTTTATTTTGTGTGTGTCATTTTTTACTTCCCTGACTAAAATGCCTGCCACCTCTGTACAAATCAAAGGTGGATTCCATTCATGCTGAATTCTTTTTCTATTGCAATAGTATATTACTGATTAAAATCTGTGCTTATCACTTTAACTAATGGCTTTGTTTACCTTAGACGAGATTTACAAATCAATCTAAAAATATATTTGAACAAAGGCAGTCACATGAGGAAGAGGCAACACTGGGATAAGATCCACAGGAAAATTCTACTACTGACAGTCCTTCAAATGGAATACTCTAGTGCATGTGGCTAGAAATAGAAGTTGGACCAGAGAGAGAACTGGTGGAAATTGAAACAGTTTGCCTATTGGCAGGAACTAGCAATAGACATGAATATTTTAATTGGAGTTGCCAGAGGAACAGCTTATGCCCAGATGGAGAGGGAAACTTGCAGAATATACCAGGTTAGGGATAATTCTTAAAATGTCAATTTGTAAATAATTTGGAGATTTTTGAATTACAAGAGTCTTTAAATCAAATAAAAGCTTTCAGATTTCCAACAAACTCTATGGGATGGGATCAAAGGGCTAAGGCACAAATTGGAATTACTTTAAAAGTCAGGTAGCATAATATATTTTTATGCTATTTTGCCAAGTTGTAGCTCCACTATATCAATAAATGTGGTGATTTGATAGGAAGGCATATATACACAAAGAAGCACAGATTTTTTGATTATTAAATGCTGACATTATATTTGCTAATAAATCATTCATTGATTCTGTAAAATATTTATTGATGCTTAATGAATGCCAGACTCTGGGCTATGTCGTTGTCACAGTCCTCTTGGAGTTTACAGATGAGTTATAACAGAGGCAGAAGTGCTTGAGGAGCCCTGGGTGTGCAGTCCAGTCTTTTATCCATCTGTTCTTGGATTTATTCCTTCTTCTCTTCCAGCTCTGCCCTATATCTCAGGAGATCTGAACTTTCAGGCTGCATTTCCCAGGCTTAGTAGGATTTTCACTGGTTTGAATCAAAGTGAGGCAACAAAGGTAGAATGGCAGGTAAGATAATTGGAGGGACCGACAAATTTTCCTCTTGCTTTGGTCATGCAGCATCTTGAGAAATAGCTACCTGTCTGCCATGCTTCCAAATTCTACTTGACAGGTCAGCTACTGGTTTCTGGTTTGCCACTCATAAAGTCAAACAAATGCATCTCTTCCCAGCTCTTTATATAATGGTACCATTGCCTAGAACAGTTGGTATCTTGAAATCAGCCATGGTGGGATATTTATGCCATGATAATTGGCAAATAGGTTTTGTTTTTCCTCCAAGAACTGGGCGTTAAACATTAACCAGTACACTACTGAGCTCAGTAATCCACCTCTTCATGTTCTTCAGACTCTGGAGGTGGTAGTTTGCTTCTGCTTTTGTTATTTTCTCATTTGCCTCAACTTGTCAATTCTTTCTTTGTCTGTATGGCTATTTCTTTCTGTTAAATTCCCTCTCAGTGGGAACTGATATCATTGGGCACCAAATGTGGTGTTTTAGTCTATTTTCTGTTGCCCTAATAAAATACCCAAGGGAATAAGTCATAAAGAATTGAGGGTTATTTAGTTCACAGATCTAGAGGTCCAAGACTATTGTTTGGCTCTAGCGAGAGCCTTCTGACTACATTACAACATATAGATGGCATCACGGTGGGAGCATGTGCACGAGGGAGAGATTACATGGTGAGACAGGAAACCAGAGGGATTTGGAGGGAGGCCAGTTTTGCTCTTTTCATAACAACATGTTCTCATGGGAAGTAACAGGGTCCCAGGAGAACTACATTAATCCCGTCTGTGGGTGGCACCCCCAATGAATTAATTACCTCCCACTGGGTTGCACCTCTTAAAATTCCCCCACCTCTTAAAAATACCACGCTGAGGACCAAGCATTCAGCACATGAACCTTTGGAGATACACTCAGACAAAATCACCTGGCCTGGGTATTCACATCTTGGCTATTCAGGAAAGGCCTTTAGAAGAAGTAATATATCAAATTTTAAATGTATAAAATGGATATAACTTGGTGATAAGATGTAAAGATAAGAAAATGCACGATTCAGCATCAGGTCTAGATTTTGGTAGAAAATGGTACCATTTGCTAAGAGGAAGCAGAGGTAGAGGAGAAGGTTTGGAAATGGGGGTAGAAATGCTAAATTTGAGGTGCTCATGCGGCAGTCGGGGTAAACGTGCAGTAGAGTTTGATGGAATCTAGAACACAGAAGAGATATGTTCTCTCAAAACCCTCTTCCTCTTTCCATCGTCTCTGTTGCCTTGCACAGGAAATTATCTCATTTTCTTCTGTGCCTTCAAAGTACTATTCCAGGTTTTGTTTATATATATTCAGTTTTCTCTTATCTTATAAAAACTTCCCTCCTTGGAGTCCATGTTTCCATTTCTACTGGATCTCTTTTTATCCCCTTCATGGGTAACATTCTTCCTCAATCCATTGGAACCTGGCTGCCATCTCCGTTCTTTTGAAACTAATCTTGGCAAACAACAATGAATAGCTTGTTGCTAAAGCCAATAGGTTCTTAGCTCTGAGCTGGCCAGAGGGGCTAAGTTCTGATTAGTGGTCGATATATAGAAAATATTCAGCAAACAACAGTTGGTATTATTATGGTTGGGCTGAATTAACTTTTAAAACTTACTGCTCAGTAAACTTTGTTTTTAAGAACTATCTTTCTAATTTATCACTTTGCAAGATCTTTGCATTTCTTAATGTATTTTTGTCTCTAATTACCTATCATTGAAACAACTGGAGAATTCAGTGAGGGAAAAAAATCTATTACTTAACATTTATGGAAGGAATGAAAACACAAACTCCATGAAAATTGTTGGACTGAAATTTTCACCTTTCAACTAGTTGTTTGTTTCAGTACAGAGAGAGAGCTTCAAAGGACTCAAATTGCCATAGGGGAATGATAGGTTAAAGTGGTTTTTCTCTAAATTTTCTGTCTTCTTGTAGTTCCCACAAATAGCTAGTAATCTTTAGTAAGGAATAGAAATGAAGAATAAGGGTCATTCAGTAAGTGGCATGTTTGATTTACAGTTTGGTTGTTGTAAAGAATTAGTGGTGTATTCATATTTCAATAGCTCACAGCATAAAAGGCGAGTCTCTCATGATGAGCACACTCTTAAATCCTATCTTTGCCTAGGTGTAAAAGGGAATATGCTTTAATAGAACAGCGTGACCTACTCTTTCAGTCTCTTTGAAAAGAAGGAACAAAATCTACAAATGAGATATGATGCCTTAGTCTTTATTTTTTCTTGCCTTTGTAAAAGAGCAGTTTCTGCTTTGTAGACACTTTGAACTTTGAAAGCCAAGCTTTGCCACTTACACAATCGTGATCATATATGCTCAGTTGAATCCTGCATCACAACTAATAAACCTCATTTTTCTGACGAAGAAAAACCACAAGGAAATCTTAAAATTGTGAGTAAACGGATGTTTTCTGAAATTTAACACCTGTAGTTGGACCGCAAGAACATTTTTAGGGTTCATTTAAGGGTACACTTAACAGTGTTTTTAATTATAACATTATGATGACTACATTGATCAATCTCACATCTCAATTTAAACCTTAAAGTTGATAGTAGGATTACAGGCACAATTCTATATTTGCTTTGAAGAAATAAAGGCTCTATTATTTTATTAGACAAAGAGATAAAAGGAGACCTAGTACCATGTGTATATGAAATGCTTGCCCATAATCTTTCCTTCATCACATGGAGAAACTCTAAAGAAAATAAACTACAGTGCATAAGGAAATCTGTCATGATACACTGAAGTGTTGAGTAAGGAAGTTCAGAAGAAAGAAACATTTTAATTGAACATGAGGCACATCTGTTCTATCTACCCTCGTATTGTTTTTGCTGATCTTTTGTCTTTTAAAATAAAACCTAACTTAAATTCACTCATTTAGGTGAAACAACTACAGAATTAAAAGCATCAAATGGCTAATCATGCAAGCATATGAAAGAAAGAAAAAGAAAGAAAGAAAGAGAAAGAAAGAAAGAAAGAGAGAGAGAGAAAGAGAGAGAGAGAGAGGGAGGGAGGGAGGGAGGGAAGGAAAGAAAGAGGCATCAGTGCATGGTTAAGATGCACAAACAGAAACATCGATTTTTCTGATGATCCCTTGAAAAATTTCTAAAATGTCTATGCTTTGTTGACCAATGTTGAGCTTAATTTGACTACTCCTTTTTAACAGACTTGGGAGTAAGTGGCATTATTTCTGTAGGCCAAGAACATATTTTCTAATATGAAATTTATACAATTTAGGCAAAGAACAGAGCCTCCCTTAAGTTCTTGTGTGCCACAGGGCTTTTGTCAGAATATGTGTGTAGAAATTGAGCAAAAGCTGAGCCATCTGGCCAAGGAATCTTGGGAAGAGACAAGTGCCCCAGGACAGGAAGTGAAATTCTTCTTTACCTTTCATTCTGTTTCAAATAAATTGCAAATTTTCATGGCAGGCATTGACTTTTTATTTCACTTTTTATTTTATTTTGTATCACTTTTCATTGCCACATTTAGGCTTTGTATGTCAATTGGTGAATGAATCCTGTTTTTCCATTCTTCCTTCCTCCATTCTTGCCTTCTTATTTCCTTCTCTGGTTCTGCCACTCAGAGATTATTTTATTTTGAGCAAGTTACCAACTCTTCTCTTCCTTTAGTGTCTTTGCTAGTGGGAATAATAATATTTGATAAATCACCTCCAGGGTTGTTGCCATGATTAAATGAGGTACTACATCTTATGTAGTGTTCCCTATTACAAGATTTTAAGAATGTCATTTAATATTATTTGTTATTTTCTTCCCTTTGTTTTGTTTGATTTTCATAAAGATATATAAATCAATTCCCATAATAGTAAGTGAATACAGAAATATGCCGAGTAAAATGCCAAAGTTTCATTTCCTTGCTTCTTACAGACATGGAACTAAGCCAAGGTAGAAATGTAATGTATAATTTTCGTTCTTTGTCTAGATGTTTACATGTATTTGTTATCAAACACAGATCCCATAAATACATATAGATACATATAAACAAGCATCCCTAACATGAATGTGATCATACTGTTTGTATTTTTGACGCCAACATAACTTACACTTCTTTCTCTTTTTTCTTTCTTCCTTCATTTTTTTGGTACTGGAGATTGAACCTAGGACATCCTGCATGCTAAGTGTGCCTTTACCACTGACTACATCCCAACTCTAAACTTATTTATCTTTCTGTTAAAAAACACAGTTCTACCAATCCCACTAAATCATTAGTGAATTAATCAAATATATTTATTCTTTATAAATTATCATTCTATGCATTACCTTTTGGTAATGACCAATAGGTCAATTCCTTGGCCATGAAAGTTTTGGTGCTAGTGAAGGAATATGGGTGGGAGAAATAATATGCAGCTCAATATTTAATAATGTCAGAGGTGGTGGTGTCTATGAACTAAAATGGAGAGGGATAAAATGTAGAGGGTCAAGGTCACAATGACCAGGGAAGACCTCTGTGAGATGTCATTTCAGCAGGAACCCTGGAGAGAACCATGAGAATGTTTGGAGAAAACTCAGTGCAAGCAGAGGACTAAGCAAGTACAAATGCCATGACTCTCAAAATAGTCTAAATGACAGAGAGACAGAGAGGAGATGAGTTCAGTCAGGGGCCAGATGACATGGCAGTGTAGTTCATGGTGAGGATGGTGGGTTGGATTTAACTTTATTAAATCCTTTCTTTTTTTTTTTCCCAGTGTACAGATAGAATATAGTTTGCCTAATCCTCTCCTAATGATGGAAATGGTTCAAATCTTTCTCTTATAAACATTCCAGTGGACATGCTTGTCTCATCTCTGTGCCTGTCTATCTGAATGTTTCTGCAGAATATTAGGCCCAGGATAATTCCTTCCAGGGTGAGCACAATGTACATGTTGACAAAGGCTATCAAATTGCCTTAATAATTTTAGATTTCCACCATGAGTGGGAATGTTTTCCTTCATTCTTTGCAATACTAGACAATGTCACTCTTCTTATTTTAATAAGAATGCAATGCAATAGATAAAAACTCAGGTTTCTTTTCTTATTTAGACTGCATCTTCACTATTACTAATAAAGCTGAGGATGATTTCATAGGTTAATGAATCACTTTAATTTTTTTCTCTTGTGAATAGGCTATTAGTCAAATTTTATCCCCAGAGCATTCTGTCCAGGTTGTGGAATGGTTGCATTTGGGTCAAGTGTCCACCCTCAGTACAGTCAGCTGGGTCTGGAGAACTGGGTTTATATATTACAAAACAGCTCTTTACAACTGCTCTTCAACACAGGCTATAGGTAGTGCATGACAACCTATAAATTCTATGGGCAAAGCAGTCACCCTGACTAATGCCCAGTGCAATTTGATGGTGAGTGAAATTAGAAGTGCAACGCATTATTTATTGAACACAGGCTACATGCAAAGCTCTATTTTAAATGTTTTAAGGGATGGAAAGTTACACTTGATGGTGTCACTGTCCTCAAAGGTACTCGTGATCTCACAAGGAGAGACAAGTACAAAACTAACTACAATTCAGAACGGAATGTAAATTCCACAAGAATGACATAAACCAAACAATAAAGTAATCCTGAAAGAAACAGAATTCACATTTAACTGATAACTCAATGTTTAGTGATAAGAGTTGTAGAGCATTTGCTCCAGATTTTGACTAAGTGTAGAATTTTAGAAATGGCTAATTAGTTTTTGTAAATATAATTTCATGTTTATATAGTATATAAAAATACAAAGACAAAAATAAAAATAAGTGATAGTCCTCTACTGGGGTTGTAGCTCAGTGGTAGAGCACTTGCCTAGCACGTGTGAAGCTCTGGGTTCAATTCTCAGCACCACATATAAATAAATAAAATAAAGGTCCATCACCAACTAAAAAACATAAACATAAAATTTTCAAAAATTAAAAAAAATATTTTAAGATCTCAGCAGACTATGTGTGTGTGTATGCAAGTGTGTGTCCATATGAACATATGTGAATGGCTTTACATTAACAAGGCTTTTCATGAGCAGGGAACTTGTAAGGGTTAGATTCATTGGCCAATGTAGGAAATCAGGAAGTATTTTTTGAGAAAATGAAGGCTCTATCATTTGCTCTTCCTCTATAAACATATACCTAGCTATCTTTCATGTTTATTAACTAAATAGTGCTTCATTACTTGTATAATTGACTTACCCAGGCTCCTCTGAATAAACTTTTAGGCTTGTCTTCAGTTCTACTTTATTCTAAATAACACTGATAAGGACAATTTTAGGCTAAATTTATTTTATACTCCTGTGATTATCTCCTTAACTAAAGTTTTAGACATGAGTTTTCCACATAAAGAATAAAGTCTATTTTACAGAATTAAGGAGCACATAGCCAAATTGCCTTCCTGCATATGAATTAAATTATGAATTATGAATTAAATTCTCACCAACAAGGCATAGTAGTGTGTGTCCACACACGGGTCAAAACCAGGGTTTTTTGTTTGTTTGTTTTGTTTTTTGTGTGTAGATGGAAGTAAAAAGTTGCAGTTTTTATTTGGTATGTGTTGAGTTGAGGAATGTTGGGTGAGGGAAGGCAATTTGGAGTAGATGTAATCATTTTTTTTTTTTTGGTATATTACAGAGGATCAGAACTTCATACCCATCCAGAGGACAGAACTCTTAGTCTTTTAAGTATTTGTCAAATTTATTTTACTTACTTTTACTCTTGGAAGGCTTAGACTGTCTCAGTATTCCTCAAACAAAAATCAGAAGTAGAGAGAATGTACCTTCTTGTGTTATAGAATGAACTGCAATTGCAAACTGAATTCTTATGTTTTCTCTATTATTAAAACCATGAGGCTATTACATTGCTTCTTAGTGAGCTATTACACTACAAAAGTATTTGAGCCATTTACCACAGTTTAACCATAATCTTGAGTAAGGAATTTTTTCTGGATGGTTGTGTCAGTTACTAAGCTTGCCATGTGACTCCCTGTTAAGTTCTGTCCATAGCGGTGCAAGAAAGGAACTTTAAGACTGGAGGAGACAAAAGGGACTTGCTCCTTACTGTTTACTCCCTGTCAAATTCCTGCCTGTGAGCTGGGCAGTTCCTGTGAGCATCACCTTGGCAGTACTGTACACTGACAGCATCAGCTGAGTTCAGCTGGTTGATTTTCAATACTTGTGAAGCAAGCCTTATGGTCCAAAAATCATGAATATCCACCAATAGTATCCTGTCTGCTGAGTTTGTGTCCTATCCCCTTGGAGCTTCTGTTGTAAGCTCAGAGACATCAGTGTCCATTGAATATTTGAATTGGGAAACTTTTTTCAAAGATCTGAGTTGCAGCTCTGTAGGACCCCTCCTCTAAATCTCTAAATTAAGAAATTCTACCTTTTCCTTTGTTCTTTCATCCAGAATGATGGTGTCTGTTTCCTACAGTTGCTACCTCCCTGATACATTAGTGTTCTCTTTTATCTTGAAAAGATGAAACTTAAAGTTAGGTAAGTTCACAACTTTATACTTGGTTGACAATTCTTTATACTATAATCTCCTTATTCAATGGCTGGTATTGTTTCCATCTCCTGAGTGGATCCTGATGGAGACAGTGGTCATAGAACACTGGAAGTTTTGTACTGAGTATGTGATCAAACTAATGTTTATTGTTAAGAACACATGTAAGCAATTTACAGTAACACAATATATACAGGAATCCTTAGAAGAATTCCAGGAGGCAGAAGAGGATGAAGAGAAAAGAACCAAGTGGTGATACCAATTCTTAATAAGCATGATTCAATAAAAATGCCATGATGCATTCTTCTTGCCACAGAGAGAATTCAGATACTGATTTACCTCTTTCCCTCCAGTATCCTAAAGTCATATCTTCACAGCTGTAGGAGGATGGATTTCCATGATGTAATTTGGCTAATGACGGGCTGTTTGTGGAGCCAGGCTGTTTCAATGACCTAAGGCTATTCTGGAAGCTACAATTACCTACAGAAAATAACTGTAGAAATTCCTATTTGGGGGAATTCAGGGAAATGTCATGGAGGTACACCTCAAAATGGCCGTATTTGTAAACTGTGGTTGCCTGCAGGATTTCTGGATTTACATCATTGATAGAAAACCCCTATGAGAAATGACTATGGTCATAATAGATTAGATTTTAATTTTCTGAAAAGTTTTGTGTTTTACAATTTTGAGTTATCCATTGAAGTTCAACTTGAAGTTTGAAGCATTAAAAGTTTGAAGCATTTAAGTTTTAAGCATTAAAAGCCACATTCATTGTGCTGAAAATCAAAACAATGGAAAAACTGGGTTTCTTTTTAAAGTATTCCAGTGAAACAATCTAGTTGACCAATTTATAGGTACAATTCTTTTTGTGTTATTAGTTGAAGGCTCTACTTATCTATCACCACCTAAAGTAAACTCTAGTAAACTTCCTAGGTTATTTGGTTCAGAAAAATATCACAAAATTATTTCAAATTATTGTTTTATGAAAGTAAACATGGCATAAGATTAAGTTCATGTATGTCCACTGGAACTTTTCATTACATTTGAATTTTCCATATAAGCTAGGTTTGGATATAAAGTGTAGATAATCATATCAATTGCAAACAATTACAGTTTTGTTTTCTTGCTTACCAGTCATTTTCCATTTAATTCCTCAAGTATAATAACTCCACTGCAATGTTAAATAGAAACGGTGAGAATGAGTAAACTCGTCTCACACCTGATTATCTGGAGAATATTTTAAAGTGTTTCTACTAGTCTGTTCCTATTAGGTTGCTTTGGGTCTTTTGATAAATAACCTTTGTATCCACCAGAATTTAATGTGGGAAACAGAAATTCCATTAGATAGTACAAAGAGGAGGACAATTTAAAAGATGTTTGAAAAATCTTTGCAAAAACTGTATGAGAGAATTTGAGTAGAGGAGAGACTGATGCTGAAGTTTGAATTCAAGGTCATCCACTGCAGGTCGTATTGTCCAGTCAATATATCGCAGCCACTTTTGTCACTGTTGTCTCTGCCTCAGCTGCTTCATACCATGAATCTGGTACCAAAAAAGAAGAGCTATGAATAATGAGTGACACACACTGTTGGTTCTTGCTTGTAAGCCACTTCTGGATAGACAAAATGTCATCTAGTTGCACATTAGTCAGTGTAGTGAAAACTACAATAGTAATTTTAGCAGACGTGATTTAAGATATTCTTAGGCTAAGTATAAAATCTTTAACAAAGGAACCCAAAAGAAAAAGAAAACCCACTAAAGATATGAAATGCAACTGCAGACAGTGGAGGTGACTCTTGGTTTATGGGAACAACGAGCTACTGTAAGAAAGGGCTAATGTAGCAGCCTGACATTGCATTCTAAGGGGCTTGCTCGCGAGGCTAGTCCTTGTTGACATTTGAAACCTTGACTTTGGAATTTTCCCTGTTTTTAAATAATAGGACCATTTGTGTGCTTTGGGCATTGAACTCTGCTGTACCAGCTTCTTTGTGCAATGCAGTGTGATTTATGGTAAATACCTACTTTCCTTCTGGGAGTCTGGAACTTTTGTAATCATGGCTGGTTGCATAAAGGAAAACATTTCAATGAGACCACACCCCAGTAAAAACTCCAGACTTAAAAATTCAAGTAGGTTCCCTGGTTGAAAGTGTAGTGTCCACCCTGTGGGGCTTCATTGCTACCACAGGGACACGTTCTATGCAATCTCCTCTAATGCCTACCTAGCAAGGAGAGCTTTGGATGCTTTGGATGGACTCTTCCAGACTTGTTATCTTGCTATAAAAGCATATGAACTCCTCTGTGAATCTGCCTGGTTCTGTTTTTGTTTTTATGCTTCAGATTTTTTTCCCCAGTATGAATGAGAAAATGAACCTTTAGCTATTAAACTGGACTCTTCTATGCTTTAATCTCCATTCAAGCTTTCTGTTTCTTCTGTCCTCTCTTTTAATCAAGTTCATCTATTCTAAACATTTTGAAATCATTTTGTCTCATATTGAAGTGCAATTTATCTACCAAAAAAACTCACAAGTTTCATTTGTGCAACTTGAGTTTTGAAAAATTTCTATGGTAGTACAACTACTGAACCATCATGATCTAGTATTTCAGCCTTTTCACAATTCAAGGGTGCTCCATTGCAGTCAATTCCCTAACACACCCCACCTGCTGAAAATCACTGTTCTGCTTTATTTCATTGTATTTGGTCCTTTCCATAAATCCATATAGTGGATGTGTAGAATTCTATCTCAATTAATTATAGCTAATGTTGAAATACTTAAGACAAATCCTAGGAAATTCACTACTCAGTATTTTGTTTCTCAAGGTATAGGTTCATACTTGCCTGTTTCTTCTTATCCTTCTTCTCATTTTATTCTTCCTCTTCGTTTTCTTTCTCTTTCTCTGCTTCTTCCTCCCCTTTCTTTTCTTATATGAACATTGATTTAGGGTTGACATCTAGATATTACAGATAATGCATTTGGATTTATCCTATTCTGAAGATTGGATTTTTCAAAATGGTGTGAAAGCCTGCAATCAATCTGTGAACATTGTCCACCACCATTCCCCATGTTCTACAGCTGCCTTTATTTCTACACTGTTCTCATGTCTTCCCACTGCTGATTTTTTAACCAGACCTGTTGGTTTCCTCCTAACTGTCAAGTCTGGGCAAAGATGAGAAACTGGACAGAGGTTAGCATCACTGCCTTTGTCATCTTGTTTCCAAGGATTTTCCTAATTTTCAGCTTGTTTGACAGATTTGTCTTTAACTTTGGACACTTCTTGTCCCCAATCTGCATATAGTTGGAGAATGTGTCACTGAAGAAAAGCATCAAGTTCACTAATCTGGGTTCACATTACTCTAGTTCTAAAGAGTAGATTTCCCTCTGGTTTCTGCCTGCTTATTTACAATACTGCTTCTGCTTTCTGACACATCAGTAGTTTTGCCAAGTATTTTGGCAGTTTAAATTTGGGTATTGTGCCTCCCCACATATTTGTTGAGCTGCTTCCCTTACTTTTTTCCTTAATTAAGCATCATAGAATTTTACACCTGGAAAGTTATCTTAGGAAGAGGATAATCAACTTGTTTTGTATTGAAAGCTTCAGTAGTCTCAAGGGGTGAAGTGAATTATCCTGGGTCATGGAGCCAGTTAATGGCTTGGTTTCCTGATCCAGTCCTGATTAATCATGGTAATGCCTGCACCAGGGGAAGTGTGGTACTAATGCAACTGGATAGTGCCCAAGAAATGCAAGATGCCATCTCAGCCTTCGTGAAACTCATTTTATAGATTTATTCATTTATAAGAAGATCAAATATACAAAACAAAGCAAATTGTGAACAACTACCAAATCAACTTAGTTCTTCAAAATAAGATAATAATAACTTGAAACAAACAGAAAAGTGATGGGGCCATAAGCTCAGGCAATAAACCTAGTATGCATTAGCTATAAAGCCCTAGAATGGGAGAAAACTTAATACACAAGAAATCCATATAGTGTTGCTGTATTTCCTCAGACTATAAATTTACAGTGCTAGTAAATGCATCATTCCTATGGTACTGGTTAAGTGTCAGGAAAGCTTCTGAAATTTTTCCACATTGAAATTTTGGTAAATTAAATTTGCTTCAAGTGCTTGCTTTCAGTGTATCTTCCTATTATGAATCCTCTACAAATCTCTTTTGATATGATATTGGATCCCATTTCCAGGTATATATGATAAAAAAAATTAATTTTAGGAATCATTTTCTCTTTATTCTTGCATCTTTGGATCCATAATAAGAAAGCAATATTTTATAGAGTATTTCAATGTATTATGCAAACTCTTATTCTGTATGAAGAACTAAAACTTTTTCTATGTATTTGTTCTAGGTAGTCTACTTTTCATAATTAAGTGTCACAGGCATAGGCTTAAATTATGATTATAACAAGAAAAGCTGAGCAGAAAGAAGTAAGTTAAACAAAGATTATACAACTTTATGTGAATATTTAATATTTAGTTAATTAGCAGCATAGAACATAATTCTATTTAATTATTTAATTTATATACAAGAACAGTTGCTACTGTTCCAGAAATGCTCCATTTAGTTTTTGCCTCTGAATGGCTTATAATATGAACTGGTTCAAATAATTAGCACATTCTAAAAAAAAACTTTTCAAACTCTAGGAGAAATTAAATTTATTACTTAATCAAATAGTTTATTTGAATAAAAATATGTTTAGATTAAGAATTTTATTTCTTCCCTAGCCCAGGGGTTATGGGGGTAAGAAGGATAGTAGAGTGACTCAGACATTATTACCCCATGTACATATATGACTACACAATTGGTGTGATTCTATATCATGTAAAACCAGAAGAATCAGACATTATACACTATTTATGTATGATGTGTCAAAGTGCATTCTACTGTCAAGTATAACTAATTAGAACAAATTAAAAAAAGAATTTTATTTTCTAACAGGCTTATAAAATTCCTCCTTATTTTTTGGATAGATCACAAGCCATTTCATTGCCTTCATCAAATGGTCTAGTAAATTTTCTGACTCACAGAAATGGGACGGAACTACCTTATCTTTTCCTATGACATAGCAGGGAAGGATACTGAGGTTAGAACAAGCGAAGTATTGTATCTGATGCACTGACTGGACCAAAAGTCTTGTTTGAAGTGTGATTTTTAGGTAGGCAGAGAATTATGGACAGCTCTTCATAATAGGCTCAGCAAGTGGCCACTAACTTATTTAGATAAACCTGCCAAAATTAATATTTACTGCCTGGGAAGAAAATTGATTGCAAGATAGTCACATGTGTCTGAAATGCAAAAGCTTTTCCATAACCTGGGCCAGAGATTGTAAAAGAAGAGTTTATAGATGGTGATCATGTCCAAATGTCATTTGTTAGGAGCCAAAAATGAATGTTATGGTTAAAATAATGTAGAATATTATTATTAAATATTCTACATTATTTAATATTTACAATATTAAATAATGTAGAACTTTTTAGAATAGCTGATATCCAAAATGAAAACAAGATCAAGGAAAAGGAAATATATTTAGGCAGATTCAAGAAACATTGTTTGATGTGATTTTCCCGAAGGGCCATAATTGATAATATGCCTATGGGTTTGGCTGAGGTCAGTGGCTTGGGAACCTGTTTCCAAAGTGGACCTTACTTCTGGAAGAGTAGAAAGCTAATTACACCAGGTAACTCTAGAAGTAAAACAGACTTATAAAGGTTCTAATATCAATAACATGTACACTAGCCTGCCTGCATTCTTATCATGAAAGTCAATGTTTGTCATGTTAAACCTTTTTCCACCCAGTGCAACCTGGAGTAATATGTGTGTCTATCAAATAATGTGAATGACAAATTAGCTTACTGTATTAACTGGGACTTGAAGATATGAGACACAAAATTGGTGTCTGAAAGAAAGCTAAGTCTATAAGCCATAAATGTATTTAGGAGTTATTAGGAGCTACTTGATTTGATACTATATATTGTTTGTATTGAGATCTGTCAATATTGGTCTCCCCATTAAAGGAGAGGTATTAGAATCCTGTAGGGAAACTATAAGCCTATAGGATAAAAAATGTAACACCTCAGATCTGCAGTGCTAGAAGGAAAGACACACAAACAACAGGGGGAAAAAAAGGGAAGAAAGTGCCTCAAACAAACCAAGATACTGCATTATTAGAATCCATGGTCAGCACAACAGAAGAAATGTCAGAGAAGGAGTTCAGGATGTACATAATTAAAATGTTCTGTGACTTAAAGAGAGCAAGCTTAGGCAGCAAAAGATCATTTTAATAAAGACCTACATAGGCAAATACGAAGCAAAAGATTACTTCAATAAGGAGAAAGAGATTCTGAAGAAGAACCAAACAGAAATTCTTGGGATGAAAGAAACAATAAACAAATTAAAAACAATAGAAAGTATCACCAACAGATTAGATCACTTGGAAGGCAGAATCTCAGACCATGAAGACAAAATAGTTCATCTTGAAAATAGAGTTGACCACACAGTAAAGACAGTAAAAAACCATGAACAGAACATCCAAGAATTATGGGATAACATGAAAAGACAAAAATTAAGAATAATTGGGATAGAAGAAGACATAATATTTCAAACCAAAGGAATGAACAATCTATTCAGTGAAATAATATCAGAAAATTTTCCAAACATGAAGAACAAATTGGATATTCAAATACAAGAGGTTTACAGGACACCAAAAGTACAAGATCACAACAGATCTACATCAAGGCACATCATAATGAAAATGTCTAGCATTTAGAATAAGGAGAGAATCTTAAAAGCCACAAGAGAAAGGAATCAGATTACACATAGGGGGAAACCAATTAGGATCTCCTCAGACTTCTCAACCCAGACCCTTAAAGCTAGAAGAGCTTGGAATAACATATACCAAGCTCTGAAAGACAATAGATGCCAACCAAGAATCTTATATCCAGAGAAATTAAGTTTTAGATTTGATGAAATAAAAACCTTCCAAGATAAACAAAAATTAAAAGAATTTACTGCAAGAAAGCCTGCACTACAGAATATTCTTGGCAAAATATTCCATGAGAAGGAAATAAAAAACAAAAATGAAAACCTGCAATGAGAGGAATGACACTAAAGGAGAGGCCAATCAAAGGAGAACCCCAGTCAAGTTAAAAACTAAGAATAAACCAAAATGTCTGGGTATAAAAACTATGTCTCAGTAATAACACTGAATGTCAATGGCCTAAAGTCAGCAATTAAAAGACATAGACTGGCAGATTGGATTTTTTAAAAAGACCCAATAATAAGCTGCCTCCAAGAGACTCATATCATAGAAAGAGAAACTCACAGATTGAAGCTGAAAGGATGGAAAAAATGTATCCCTCACATGGACTGTGTAAACAAGCAGGGGTTTCCATTCTCATGTCAGATAAAGTGGACTTCAAACCAAAGTTAGTGAAAAGGGATAAAAAATATCATTTCATACTGCTTAAGGGAATCATACATCAACAAGACATAACAATCATAAATATCTATGCCCCAAACTATGGGGCAGCCATGTATGTCAAACAAACACTTCTCAACTTCAAGAATCAAATAGACCACAGTACAATTGTACTGGGTGACTTTAACACACCTCTCTCACCACTGGATAGATCTTCCAAACAAAAACTAAACAAAGAATCTACAGAACTCAACAGAACAATCAATAATCTAGACTTAACAAACATATATAGAATATTCCATCCTTCAACAAGCAAATACACTTTTTTCTCCACAGCACATGGATCCTTCTCCAAAGTAGATCATATGCTATGCCACAATATAATATTAGCAAATACAAAAAAAAATAGAGATACTACCCTGAATTCTATCTGACCATAATGGAATGAAATTAGAAATAAATGACAGTTAAAAAAAAAGAAGCTACTCCAACACCTGGAGACTCAATAATATGCTATTGAATGATGCATGGGTACCAGAAGACATCAGGGAGGGGATAAAAAAATTCTTAGAGGTAAATAAGAACTCTGATACAACATATCAAAATCTCTGGGACACTGTGAAGGCAGTGTTAAGAGGAAAGTTCATTGCATTAAGCTTATATATTCAAAGAAGTAAAAGTTAACAAATCAATGACTTGACACTACATCTCAAAGCCCTAGAAAAAGAGGAACAAACTAACACCAAAAGAAGTAGAATACAGGAAATAATTAGAATCAGGGCTGAAATCAATAAAATTGAAATAAAGGAAATAATTTAAAAAATTGACAAAACAAAAAGCTGGTTCTTTGAAAAAAAGTAAAATTGACAAATCTTTAGCCACCCTAATGAAAAGAAGGAGAAAGAAAATCCAAATTACTAAAATTTATGATGAAAAAGGAAATGTCATGACAGATCCTGCTGAAATACAGAGGATAATTAGAAACTATTTTGAAAGTCTATACTCCAGTAAAATAGAAAACCCTGAAGACACTGACAAATTTCTAGAGACATATGACCTACCCGAACTGAACCAGGAGGACATACATGACTTAAACAGATCAATTACAAGCAAGGAAATAGAAGATACCATCAAAAGCCTTCCAATCAAGAAAAGCCCTGGACCAGATGGATTCTTAGCCGAGTTCTACAAGACCTATAAAGAAGAACTAATTCTAATACTCCTCAAGATATTCCATGAAATAGAAAAGGAGGGAACCCTTACAAACTCATTTTATCAGGCTAGTATCACACTAATACCAAAACCAGACAGGGACACATCAAAAAAGGAAAATTTCAGACTAATATCCCTGGAGAAAATAGACGCAAAAATTCTCAATAAAATTTTGGCAAATTACATACAAAATCATATTAAAAAACTAGTGCACTATCATCAAATGGGGTTCATTCTAGGGATGCAAGGTTGGTTTAACATATGGAAATCAATAAATGTAATACATCACATCAATAGACTTAAAGATAAGAACCACATGATTTTATCAATTGTTGCAGAGAAAGAATTTGACAAAATACAGCACCCTTTCATGTTTAAAACACTAGAAAAACTAGAGATTAAGAATATACCTCAACATTGTTAAAGCTATCTATGCTAAACCAAAGGCCAGCATCATCCTAAATGGAGAAAAATTGGAAGCATTCCCTCTAAAAACAGGAACAAGACAGGGATGCCGTCTTTTACCACTCTTATTCAATATAGTCCTTGAAACTCTAGCCACAGCAATTAGACAGATGAAAGAAATTAAAGGGATATGAATAGGAAAAGAAGAACTCAAACAATCATTACTTGCAGATGACATGATATTATACTTGGAGGATCCAAAAAATTCCACCAGAAAACTTCTATAATTAATGAATGAATTCAGCAAAGTTGCAGGATATAAAATCAAAACCTATAAATCAAATGCATTTTTATACATCAGCAATGAGTCCTCTGAAAGACAAATCAGGAAAGCTACTCCATTTACAATAGCCTCAAAAACATAAAATAAAATACTTGGGAATCAATCTAACAAGAGCGGTGAAAGACCTCTACAGTGAAAACTACAAGACACTAAAGAAAGCAATTGAAGAAGATCTTAGAAGATGGAAAGACCTCTCATGCTCCTAGATAGGCAGAATCAATATTATTAAAATGGCCATACTACCCAAAGCACTATACAGATTCAATGCAATCCCAATTAAAATCCCATAGTCATTTCTTACAGAAATAGAAAAGGCAATCATGAAATTTATTTGGGAAAAATCAGAGACCTAGAATAGCCAAAGCAATCCTCAGTAAAAAGAGTGAAGCAGGAGGCATCACAATACCAGACCTTAAACCATACTACAAAGCTATAGTAACAAAAACAGCATGGTACTGGCACCAAAATAAGCATGTAGACTAATAGTACAGAATAGAAGACACAGAGACTAACCCACTTAAATATAGTTATCGCATACTAGACAAAGGTGCCAAAAATATACATTGGAGGAAAGATAGCCTCTTCAACAAATGGTGCTGGGAAAACTGGAAATCCATGGTCAGCAAGATGAAATTAAACCCCTATCTCTCACCATGCACAAAACTCAACTCAAGGTGGATCAAAGACCTAGGAACTACACCAGAGACCCTGCACCTAATTGAGGAGAAAGTAGGCCCAAATCTTCATCATGTCGGATTAGGCCCCGACTTCTTAACAAAACTCTTAAAGTGCAAGAAATAAAAGCAAGAATCAATAAATGGGATGGATTTAAACTAAAAAAACTTCTTCTCAGCAAAAGAAACAATCAATGAGGTGAACAGACAGCCTACACTCTGGAGCAAATTTTTGCCACACGCACATCAGAGCACTGATCTCCAGTATATATAAAGAACTCAAAAACTTAACACCAAAAAAAAACCCAAATAAACAAATAACACAGTCAATTAATGGGCTAAGGAGCTGAATAGAATCTTCTCAGAAGAAGATATACAATCGATAAACAAATATATGAAGAAATGTTCAACATCTCTATCCATTAGAGAAATGCAAATCAAAAAATTCTTACTTATCTCTTTGTTATAACAAAATTAATCGCATTAATTTTGTGGCAATTTAAAATTTATGCTGTTAGTATTATATATTGATATTATATAAAAATATAAGATTGTAAGAATATAATTTGTAGGAGTAAACTTATATGGATGCATGGTATTCAAATGTTTAACAACTCTTTTTTTCCTCAAGTAAACCTCTGACCCCCACCCCCCAAAAAAACAGACAAAAACAAAACAATAACAAGTAGTGTATACAAAACAAAATAGTGTATATATTTCTAAAATTGATATGTTTTGTGGTGGATTCTTTCTCTTACATTAATTACACAGGTGCTAATTTTCTTAGCTGGAGTTCTTTTTTTTTTTTTTTTTTTTTAATATATTTTTAGTTGTAGATGGACACAATGTCTTTATTTTATTGCTGTGTATGTGGTGCTGAGGATCGAACCCAGGGCCTCACGCATGCGAGGCAAGCGCTCTACCGCTGAGCTACAACCCCAGCCCCTTAGCTGGAGTTCTAATAGCATACTATCAATTATAATTTAAAGATAAATAGCTATGAGGTTTTGATAGGAAAGAACTATAGAAATAAAAAGTGCAACCTCAAGGTTTTCAGATGGCCAACATGCACCACACAGCTGGTCCCAAATGCAGACCAGGGAAACACCGTCATTTTTAATCTTCACATACATCCTGCTTTCTTGGGTTAACAATAATCATTCATTATGTTCTGCCTTTTGAAAGGAGAGGATAAAGGATGTATAAGAATTCACTTTGAAAACATGTACTCAATGTTGCATATCGAAAACCTCCTTAGGGATGAAACAATCAGAAAGCCCTGCATCATTTGCATTTTAATGGACAAAATAAGAGTTGAAACATTTCTTTACACTTAACCCGCCACGGAAAAGATGGTGCAAGTTAATAGAACCAAAGTGAGAGGTGAGGGCAGGAAAAGGGGGACTCTCTGAAACTAAAAGAAAATTCATTTCTTTTACAGGATTGAAGTTGGGCTGATGAAGCCAAGGTGCCTGACTCTGCTAGAGACACATTTTCCTAATGAAAAGTACTGTAACTTCAGACCTTTCACATTTTCCACGAATAGATGTCATTACTCATTATCACATTTATCATTACTTGTAAAACAATGAGGTGGCAGCAAGGGATGGGGGAAGAACTGAAATAGAACTGGAAAAAAAAAGGTACTAGCTTAGGTAATTTGAATAAAGGCTTTTTTGGGCAAAAGCAAAAACAACATACATGAAAATGCCATCATACATTTGAAAAACTGATATAAAGTACTGGGCCACTATTATGAAAAGAAGAATGACTCCAGTTTTCTCTTTGTACTCCTTTGATTCTGAATTAGAAAAAAGCTTGACTGATAAAATTCTGAAATAGATAATGAGTTGTATAAGTGCTAATTACTGAATCTCATTTTTAGAAACCCATTAGTAGGTATGTCTATAGTCACAGAGAAAATTCTTCATAAATATTGAATAGTGCTCTCACATGTATAAGTTTCTTTCAAATTAAGGAATAGATGACTACTTTCAGAGCAACTATTTGCTATTAATTGGCTCTAAGTATTAATCAAGTAAAGACATAATTTATTAATTCCAATTTGTAAAGCCAGAAAAAAACAGTGTTATGTTATCACCTTTAGCAAACCTCTTCAAATGTTCAGAGCATGGGTTAAATTTGAAAATACATGGTGCTTCTGTGTTTGGGGTTTCTGCAACTGAAAATACAGAATTTGTCAATAGGAAGCTGCAGTAGATCTTGCTGCCTAACTAGAGAATAAAAGGGCTTGGCTAGACTTACAACAGTGACATGATGGTGGTTTATTGAACTCTTAAGCAGTATGCTTAGTTAGGAAGAGGAAGTAAACCCTATATTATCAGCAAGGCCAAGCAGCTCCACATTTCCAGCAAATATATCTGACCATGTTCTACAAGTGTTGTGGAAATGGTGTTTATGACTGGCATTGAGCAATTTATTATTAGTAACAACCTTGTTTGCAAAAAAGGACATTTTTGACAGGAGTGAGATGAAATCTAAGATTTCATTCTGACTCCAGTCATAACGGCAATTATCAAGAATACAAGCAACAATTAATGTTGGCGAGAATGTTGGGGAAAATGTTCACTCATACATTGCTGGTGTGATCACAAATTGGTGCAACCAATCTGGAAAGCTATATGGAAATTCTTCAGAAAACTTAGAATGAAACCACCATTTGACCCAGCTATTCCACTCCTCCATTTATACCCAAAGGACTTAAAATCAGCATACTACAGTGATGCAGTCACATCAATATTTATAGCAGCTCAATTCACAATAGCCAAACTATGGAACCAACCTAGATGACCTTCGACAGATGAATGGATAAAGAAAATGTATACACAGTGGAATATTACTCAGCCTTAAGAATGAAATTATAACATTTGCAGGTAAATGGATGGAACTAGAGAACATTGTGCTAGTGAAATAAGCCAATCCCCCAAACCAAAGGCCACATGTTTTCTCTGATATGTGGATACTAATTTACAATGAGGGGGGAGGCTAGGGAAAAATAGAGGTATTTTGGATTAGGTAGAGGGGAGTAAAGGCAGAGTGGGCGGATGAGGGTAGAAAGGAAAATAGAATGAATCAGACATTATTACCCTATGTACATATGTGATTACACAACTGGTGTGATTCTACAACATGTACAACCAGAAAAATGAGATGTTATACTCCATTTATGTATGATGTGTCAAAATGTGTTGTACTGTCACGTCTAACTAATTAGAACAAATTTTTAAAAAGATGACTTTTTTATAGCATGAAATCTAAAACTTGTTCCTTTCTGACTTTATGAGTTTTTGCTGTTTTCATTCTCTCCCATCTTCATACCAGGCTCTTGCTAAATAAGTTTCAAGAAAAATATGTTAACTGAAATTTTGGACTACTATTTTTCAAATATTCAATTATTCGAAGGGTTGAAAGGAAATAGGAACTCAGTTTTCAGCAAGCATTTTTATAAGACTGTGTTCAGATTCTATATTCTCATACTTTTTGATAATTATGAACATTAATTGTGCTAAAGCTATGAAGGTTTCAGGGGAAACTATGGTCTGAATACGTGTGTCCTTCCCAACTTCAGGTATTTAAATCTTACCCACCACCAATGTGATGTTGTTAAGAGGTGGGTTCAATGAGATTCGATTAGTCCAAGAACGCAGATACCTTACAAATGGAATTAGCACCCTTATAAAAGAGGTTTGGGGAGCTTGCATACCCCTTCTGCCATGAAGGACTCAGTGAGAAGGCACCATCAATGAACAAGAAAGTGGAGCCCTCACCAGAGGCTGAATCTGCCTTGATCTTCAAATTCCCAGCTTCCAAAACCATTAGAAATAAATTTCTGTTTTCTAAAACCTACCCAATCTGTGTTATTTTTGTCAAATCAATCCCCTTCACCACACAAAACTAAGACAAGGCAGTAACTGTTCTTTTCACTCATGCGATTTGCACAAATTAGAAAATTTTGTGTCACAGCATAGTTACCATAATAAGGTGGAGTGATAATGAAGCCCACATTTCTCTTCCTAGTCCCCTGTCACAGTCAGGTGATTTAAAAAGAAAAAGAAGAAAAATAGTAGGAGTATTGGTACTCACAACTCCAGCTCTGAGAATCCTGAAATCATTGAGATTAAAGATTCTGTATATTGACAAAATGATAATATTTACTATGTTAGGATTGCTTTCAGTGACCTCTTTTCTCCAAAATATGAAAGGTTGATTTATGATAAAAAATTTCCTTACTTAAGCCAACTGCTGTGGTGCACACTTGTAATCCCAGCACCTTGGGAGGCCAAGCAGGAGGATCACAGTCAAAGCCAGCCTCAGCAGATTAGCAAGGTACTTACAACTCAGTGATACCCTGTCTCTAAAATATAAAAAAAGAACTGGTTGGGGATGAAGCTCAGTGGTTAAGCATCCCTAGGTTCAAACTGGTACCAAAAAAACAAAAACAAAAAACCCAAAAAACAAAAACAAACAAGAATTTTCTTACTCAGTCTAAGGCCATTTCTGCATGTTCATGAAGACAAACTTACATTTATATTCTTTAGCAAGTAAACTGAAAAGGAAAAAATACCAGCTTTGTTTATGTACTAACTTCTTTTTTTTAGTTAATTTTTTTAAAAAATGTAGATGGACACAATACCTTTATTTTATTTATTTATCTTTATGTGGTGCTCAGGATTGAACCCAGGGCCTCACATATGCTAGGCAAGCACTCTACCGCTGAGCTATAACCCCAGCCTCTGTACCAACTTCTTAAATACTAAAATATTACAAAAATGATAATTAAAATGATCAACCTCGAACTTTTGAAAGAATCTAAATAAAATTTCAATAAAATGTAAAAAGGTGGATGCATGACTGGTTATTTTGGGGTTCTCTGTGTCTGTGAGATATTCAAGTGAAGGAAACTGGATCTATAGAAAGGTGGCTTAGCAGAAAAGTTTCCACTGTATAAACATCTTTGGAGATGCTTGTGACTTTGAGTCAGAAATAAATTTCTGGAATTAGAGCCCTAGGAAGAGGATAATATAGCAGGGTATTAAATCCCCCCCAAATATGGTCATGTCCTAAGCCAGGAGCTTTTGTCCGTTACCTTATATATGTAAGGGACTTTGCAGCTAGGATTAAGTTGAGAATCTTTGAGAATAAGATTAAGATTATCTCAAGTTATGTGGGTAGTACTGATGTAACGTAATGCTCCATGTAAGAGAGGCAATAGGCACACAAGTCAGAGAAGAAGGTGATATATAATGAAAACAGAGATTGAACTGATATGCTCTGAAGATGAAGGAAAAGGTGACAAAACAAGACACACAGATGACCACTACAAATTGGAGAAGGCAAGGATGCTAATGGTATTCTAGAACCTACAGAAGGAACCAGCCCTGCAAACACTTTGACTCTAGCCCAGTGCTGCTGATTTTCTAGCCCAGTGCTACTTCTGACATCCAGAATTGTGAAAACATAAATTTGTGTTGCTTAAAATCTATGATGATTTGTTACAGGGACAAGAAGTAAACCAAACATAGGGAAGAAAAGGGAAAAGATTAAACCCTTAGGAAGACCCTCCTTTGGGAATAATGGTAGGAGAATGTTCTCATGCAGGATACATGAGAAAGCAGACAGAGAAAAAGTAGAATAACAGAAGCCAGAGAGAAAATATTTCTAACAAAATAGGGATCATTGGTGAAATGATTGGAGTTCATGGGATTTATCCTGGATAGGAAAGGAAGCTAAAATTGGAGGGGATGACAGATTAGAGAAAATATAGAGTCTGAGTGACAAGAGGATTTGTGACTATGGAAGATCAAGATGGCGGAGGTAGAAGACCAATACCTCTGAGTAAGGATGATTGTTGTACTGTGAAAGAGCATGTTAGAACTTCAGATTTTGAAGGTGGATGTTGACTTGGCTTGGAAACATATAGAAGATCGAAATTAATGTAATATTATTTTATATCTTACTTACATGGTAGTGGCTGGGTTCAGATTTTTCATTTGCTTTAATATAGTATATAGCGGCACTGTGCTGCATTTTCTGAGATCCATCCTTTAGCAACTTCAAGCTAAAGCTTAAAAGCTAACTATTCTTCAGCCAATTTCTGTAGCCCAAGGAAATTCCAGCCAGTAAGGAGGAGAGGAGATAGTCCTACACATTAGGAGAGCTCAGGCCATGTGGCATGCATTTTCAGAACTCCGGACTGTACTTTCTTCTTTGCCCTGTTCTAGGGTTCATTCCACCTGGTGAGAGATACCCTTGGGTAGGATTCTTTTATTACTTCTTCCATAGGCATCCTGTAGTTCATTTCCTCTGATTTCACCCACTTCTCCCTTGCAGTACTTTCCACTAATGCTTAATCCAAAGAAAAAGCTGACAAAAGAATTTTCATTACACCATTTATAATGGTATTAGGGAACATCAGCAGGCTCTTTCAGAAGATGAATGCATAATTGGGAGCTGAGCTCTTCATTTATACTTCTTTATTCTCCTTCAGTAACACTTCTTTCTTTCTTTGGACTCTAAGTTTATTAAATTGCATTGTTTTTCTTTTTTTTTCTTGTGCCTATTGCTGATCATATTCTATTGTTTTTTTTTTCTTCTTTCTTTGCTCATTTTGATAAATTTTATGGAAGGGAAATTGAATGTTGTAATCCACCATCTTAACCTAGAAGCTTGTAAACAGTATTTCACTGCTTACTTTTACTCATTATTTAGAAAAGGAAGTCAATCTAGCAAAATTATATTTTAGATGTAGGAATAATTATTTTTATGAAGTTGAATTTATTATAGATACTGCTAGAACTAACTTGTTTTTAATTTCCCTAAAGTGCCTCGATTGTGTAGTGATAGGAGCAATAAACATCAAATATAAATAAGTACTTGCACCTGACAAGTAATTTATAAATATTTTACATGTACTGTGATCATATTTATTTATGAACAGATAATACATAGTCAGACTATCTCTGCAAATAAAAATGCTGACCATATAAAGTTGTAATTCATGAGTATTACATGTCTCTTCTCTCTTGGTTTATTTTCCCCTGCATCCTTTCCTGTAATTATTTCCTTAACTCATGGCTGTCAGTTCTACTTTAAGGCAAAAGCCAAGGAAATGCAGCTTTTGAGTTTATGCCAGAACACTTTTTTCTGCCCTGGAGAAAAATAATATTTCGAACTGTATATTCCAGTTTTTATTAATCTTCTGTTCTAAGTTAGAAACCATTGTCTATTCTTGCTAAACTTCACATAAGAGTATGTGAAATAAAAAACTAAACAAGGAGATACAATTATGATATTGCATAAAAATAAATGCCAACACTATATGAAACTCATCTTTATTTTTTTTATTTTTTTAGGCATTGTAGTATTTTTTTTATTAGTTTATTTAATTGCATTTCAAGTGATAGCACATATATAGAGCTCAGTTTTTCCATTTCTCTGGTTGCAAACCAGAGAAAGTTATACCAATTGTGTTTTCATACATGCACCAAGGGTAGTGATGACGATCTCAATCAATCGAAACTCATCTTTAATTCAACTCTGGATTGCCATATAATCTTCTTTGAGGTGATATATCCTCAAAATACATTGCCATTTCTACAAAATTCAGCAAGATTCAAAAGAGAACATCTTATAGGGTCACAAGAGACAACTGTATTGTGCACATATATGCATGTGTGTGAGTGCACACACACCACATATACAAACACACATGCAAAGTATATTTTATGTCCCACAGTAATAAGAAAAAAAATTAGCCAACTACTCTAAATCAAGGGAGTGAGGTGACTGTGATTCCCTTTATGGCTCTGTTAGTGACGATCATCTTGCCCTTCTTTCTCTCTGTAGCACAAAACCATTTCCATGTATTCTAATATCTCATGAGCTCCATAAAGGCATAACTAATAAAAATGGTTTTAATTTATTTTTGTTGTTACAAGATACAAAAGAATTGCAGGCAAGTCTGATTTATTTCATCAAAATTATCTCAAATCACACCAACATGCCTTAAACTGACAGTGTATATAAACTATTAAAAAGAGCATAATTTTAATCTATTCTCTGTTATCTGAGATTATTAAGAAAAATCAGGAAGCCCAATAACTTCTAGACACTATATTCATTTCCTAATGAAATATCAATGAAGAGTCAATAGGTAATTCCAGGTGCATATTACCTTGAGATGAATTTTTTACTGTCTGTTTAATGGGACTAGATGTTGTTTGAATTAAGGTTACTTAAAGGATCCCAAGGTGGCTCTTTCTTAATTAATTCTCCTGGGATACTTCATTTTTTGTCTGAATATATTATCAACACTCTCTAAATGTTGCTATGTATAAATAGATGTTATTGGATAGAGATTTGTGCTTTTGTCTTAGTGTTGGAATATAGCTAACTCTGGTCAGACTACGTTAGCTCCAATGCCCAAGTCCTAACAGATCTGCATCATTAATTTATATGAGGAATATTTTTATGTGACTCTTTCATCCCTTAGGTGTGGCTGTAATACACATTGACATGATAACCTGTCAGCCATAGCCAGTGTCTTTGTAATCTCTATGGAATCATTCTGTGTGGTCAAATTATGTATGTAATATTTAGCCAGAAAGAACTGCAGGAAATATTTTGAAGTAGGCACTATACATCGTCACTAGAGAATTTGAGATTCCCTATATCCTCTGCCTCATGAGGCTAACAGAGAGGTCAACTCTCTCCATCAACTCTCTCCATTCTAACCTATTGCCATGAAGCTGTGGACAGCTCATGCTGTGAGCCACCATGTTATCCAAATTTGTCTAGGTTAATTCTGAATAACCAAGTGGTACTTACCCACAATTTAAGCAGGGAAATAATTAAGGGTTGATTCACAACCGACTTTATAGCCCATTGGGGACAGAGTTGGAATGGCTGAATCCCAAAGAACAAAAGGAAATGATTAGTTTGCTTCTATTTTCTACTACTGATTGAGAAGCTTCTTATATAATTGGGTATTGCATTAACTAGTCAATAAGATCACCTTGTGCATTGTCTGTTCTTAAGAGGGATGTGGACCTTGACTATGAAACTAGAAAATTGTTTCATATTTTTTTAGCAAGGCACAGCCAGGAAAATTTCAACGAAAAGCTTCATTTGTTTATCTGTCTAACTCAATAGCTATATTATTTCAGGAAGAAGCTTCTCCTGAACACCTCCTTAATAGGATTTAAAGGAAATCACTATACAGTATATGAAGGCCATTCTAATTGACCCAATTTACCACCTTAATATTGTAATTAAGGTATAGCTTGTATAACTTGTAGATGTATAGCTTCATGGAATCTTACATGTGTAAATAATCATGTAACCATAACCTTGATGGCAGTATGCAATGTTTCCAGTTTCCCAAAAAAGTTACCTATTTGACAGTTCTGAACTCAGAGAATAATGGGCAATAATTGGCCTTGCCCAGCTCCTAGTCTATTGTGAAGTCAAAATGTCACTGGAAAACTATAAAATCCTACCAAAAGAGAAAGCTTTGGAGTGATGAAAGATTTCCCTAACCCAGAGATTTTTCCTTCACACTTTGTATTTCTTATTATACATGAACTTGCAAAGCCTGATGGCTTCGTTCTCAGCAGATTAAATCTTTCAAACCTAGTTTTCTAGAAAGCAAATTTGAAAAAGATATACAAGCATTCTAAATAACTGTCATGACCACATTTCATCTATACTTAGGTTAAACAGTTCAAATCACTTAGTTTTTGCCTCTCCTCCACTCATGCCAAACTGCATATATATTTGTATGTAGAAAATGCCACTGATAAAGTATAAAAGTGATTCCCATCCTTGATGACAAATCAAGAAGTAGACTTGGAGGCTGGGGCTGTAGCTCAGTGGTAGAGCACTTGCCTAGCATGCGTGAGGCACTGGGTTGGATCCTCAGCACCACATACAAATAATAAATGAATAAAATAAAGATCCATCAACAACTAAAAAAAAATTTTTTTAAAAGTAGACTTGTAAGCCGGGCGCGGTGGCTCACGCTTGTAATCCCAGCACTTAGGGAGGCTGAGACAGGAGAATCGCAAGTTCAAAGCCAGCCTCAGCAATGGCAAGGCACTAAGCAACTCAGTGAGACCCTGTCTCTACATAAAACACAAAATAGGGCTGGGGATGTGGCTCAGGGGTCGAGTGCCCCTGAGTTCAATCCCCGGTACCAAAAAAAAAAAGTAGACTTGTAGAGTTAATGACATCTATATCTTCACTTTACAGTAGAACCAAGACAAAACCAGACAAAGCAAGACAAATTAATTATTGATAATTTTCTTTAGAGATATTAGCATGTTACAACTGTATTTTTTTAGTTTCTCATCTCCCAAGATTAATCTTCAACACTTACACATTTTTTAAAGATTCTTTGAAGGGAACATAAGCAACCAGAATATATCAGCTGGTTTAAAACATTGGAAAATCATTTGAGCTTTTTGATCTTTTTCAATAATTGATGGATTTAGTTGAATTATTGGCATTTATTTTCTTCTATGTACTGAGTCTTCTTATATGTAAATATAAATACCCACCATTTACTTTTTTTAAGAAATAAATTATTTCCATTAGTCTGCTCTATTGTCTTACCTCTCTGTAGGGAAAACTGTCATTTCAATCTCAATGGAGGTTTCACCTATGTGGTGGCTGTAGCTAATATTTCTAGGACAGTCTCAAATGTTGATCCAGAATCACATTACTCCAAGAGAGAATCTGTTGTATATGCTAGAAAAAAAGTTGTCTATGATTAGATTTATTGACTTCAACTTTTCTTTTCAAAGTTCCTGAATTAAACTAATATTGATTCTAAGTATTCTGAGTCATGTAAACCTATTTACACATTTAGAAAATTATTATTTTTGTGGCAATCACAGTAAGTGTGATAGTTTGAGAACAGAACAGTTTTATGATCTGGGATTTTCTTTGATAACTTTAGTAAATAGACTAATATTTTCTGAAAAAATATAAGATAAGAATTTGATGCATATAAAAGAGTGTGGGATTAGGAGTGTAAGTTTGAGTGGCACAGCCAGGATGTTTAAAACATCCTCCTCAGAGTTCTTTTAATACCCTCAGGCCTGAGCTGAACACACAATACTTAGCCATCTTTAAGAACGTAGACTGTTAATCTTCATCAAAACCTGGCCAGTTACTCTCAAGAAAAATGGACATAGAGTAGGATGATACCCTGATTATTTGAACATATCCAACATGATTTTAAAATTTATATATCCTCATACAATTATTAAAGATGTTAATGTGGATTATAATAACATAACAAAGTGTCAATCACTATTATTGTCATGATTATTATGTTAAAAAAATCCTTACATGTTAGAGAAGCAGAGTAGAGTATTTATAGATGAGATGTGACCATGATTGAGATTTGCTTTAGATATGTGATTGGCTGGGATAGATGAGATGAAATTGGGAAGATGACATGGGGTTAGAGGATTTCAGACCAGGGCAATTTTGTAACAAGGGGACAGAATGCATGCCTTTCCTTGCTTTTCTTCTATCTTCCTCCCTTCTCAAGTCCTTTTTATTGTCATTGTCCCTTCCTGTCCCTCTGTTATCTTCCCCTTTCTGTCTCGTTGCATCTTCTGCGTAGATTCAATTAAAATATTTTTTTCTAGTAGTTAATATAGGCTGGTGGCACAGAACTCAAATCACAAAAGGTACATAATAAAAATGTCTCTCTCCTTACAATCCTTGCTCTTCATCTGCCCGGGTCTCCTCCTCCATGGTCCCAGCAATTGTCTCTTCAAAGAGTTTTGCGTATTGTTTCAGAGTTATTTCACAAATTCTCAGTGGTGCATGTACACTTGCAAAGACTTAAAAATAACTTGTGTAGAGACTTTGTGTACATACTTGACAAGTTAATTAGCATGCTAGCTGCAACTATATTAAAATCCCATTAATTAATTTGATGGGTCATTTGATTACATAGCTCTAAGAGAAAATGCAGACCTTCCTTTCCAGATAACAATGAGCTCACCAAGGATCTTCACATGAATAATCTTCCATGAAGATGAAAATTATTAAATTCAACCATCTTAGTTTTTCCCTTTTAGTATATCTGAGGACTATTAGTCTAATGTCTATCCAGAGTCCTGATTAATCTCCAAAAGACCTCAGTAGCCTATTAAAAAATGTGCTTATGTAACAACATATTGCCCTGCTAAAAAGCTTCTATCTGAACTAAAAAATAAATAAGATGATAATAAACTCATTTGAATTTTTTAGAAATCTGATAAAACTCTTGACCTTTCTTCAGTAATAGGTTGTGGCTTTTCCATGTAGTAAAACATTCCAGCTTCTACTTTCACCTGATGTACACTGCAGCGGAACTCCTACAGCAATAATTCCTGGAAGAGCAGAATATATGATGCTTTCATAAATAAATATAAGTGCATTAGTCTCCTTCCAGCCCAAGCAAGAGTTTTCTGGCTGCTCATTTCCCTAGGTGGCCAGAAGAATACAGTCCCTGATATAAAAATCTGGCTGCTTCAGATACATATCTGATCAAAACAACACTCTCATCTGCATAATGTTCTTGTATTTCTCTTTGTGAAGTATGGGGTAGCGATTATCTAATAGGCATAATAAAATAACTTCCTACGTGATTAAAACCACTACGTCTTAATTTGTGTTTGTCTTGTGCTTATAAAGAAGTCTTTCTTAATAAAAACACTTGCATAAAGACTGTCTTTTAAAAATATAAAAATCAAAACTAAAAATAATGATTATGCCATATTCAAACTCCAGCTTTTTCTTAATATGATTTGCAGTACAAAATGCTTTGAAGCATATAGAGAAAATTAAAGAGAATCTGAATTTCTAAAAATGTTAATCATAGTACTATTGAATTATCATTTTTCTACCAGTAGGAAGCTAGCTAGCATATACCAGAAAGCTGTACTTGCTTCTATTTCAAGCAGAAGCACTCCAATTCACTGAGTACCTTAGTAATATTAATGCTATTTTACAAAGTCAGTTTATTTTTTAAATGTTATATCTGAAATCATATTACTGAACTATATATATTATGCTGAATTATTTAATAATACTCTGTGTACCAACCTTCTAGGACCTAAGCTTTTCTGTTTTGTTCACTGCTGAATGCTAAGGGCTAAAAGCCTACCAAGTGTTCAATGTGTATTTTTGTAAATAAATAAATACAACATCAACTATCACCCATTTTTTTTACAGTAGTTCTTGATCATTCATTGCATATCTCTTTTTCAACTTTGATTCTTTTCTTGTTTTTATAAAAACTACATAACACATGATTTAAAAAAAAAAACAACTACACTTTTTGCTTGATTAGCTTAAACTATTTCATCTATGCAACCTGGTATAAAGAAGTATTAATAATTGAATGGTTTCATCATTTTTTATACCTCATTTCCCTAGTGTAAGGTAACTGTAAATATGGAAAAGCTATGGATTCTAAAAACAAAAAACAAAGGAGGGCAAAAGAGCTAGAACTATTGGGTCACAGAGAGAGACAGAGACAGAGAGATTGGCACTGGGAAAGAGTCTTGCTTATGCTAATAAGATTGCCATTAATGGGCCTTTGAATACAAAATGCCCCACAGTACTAGATACAGTTCATCATAAGCTAATGAAAGAGGTGCTTTAATTAGGAAGATAACAAGTGATTCAGAGGGTGAGAGAAAAGGGAAGAATTCTAAACCCTCACAGATCTACCCAAAGCAACTGCTGCCAAGTGAGACAGGCTTGTGGGACAGGAGAGAGCAAAGAAGCTGCCTGACATCGCAATAGCTGGGAATGTAAGGAGATGACAATGTCTTCCACAAGCAAGCACACTCCAGAGTTCAAATATTGCAGGCCAGCCCAGGCCTCTTCCAGAAGATATAATATTAAGCCAACTAAGTCTTCCTCATTTGTCAGAAGAAAATCAAATTATCTCAAATTTTGGAATGCATCACTAACATCATCTCACATTTATCATGTACATTATTGGCTTTATCTTAAAATCCGTAATAATTTCTTGACATTGCCTCGAGAATCAATGGTCTATCATTTGAAATCAGAGGAAAAGAACACTTCAGCTTCTAAAGAAATCTTGTCAACCATTTGACCATCAGGACACTGATTACTAGTAAAAATGTGCTTGTTTAGAATGAGTAATTAGAAAATGGGATGTAAATATTACAGGTGACTAAAAAAAATAAATGAAATATCATATCTCCCAAGACTCCTTTCTTTTTCATTCTGTCGTTACTTACACTTTCTTCTCCTGGAGATCCAGAGAAACTATTTGGAATAAGAAGATAATGCAATACAAAAGCAAGATGTGGATACAAGAGATTTCTATTGTTAAGATGGAGGCATTGATTTTCATCTGCATCTTTGATTTTCCTTTAGGAAAATGAAGGTCACTATAGAATTTAGAACTTGGTCTCTAGTTCATGATGTTATTGGGATGTGGTGGAACTGCTAAGAGGTGGGACCTAGAGGTAGAAAGTCCAGACATGGGGGAGGGGTGTGCTCTCTAAGGAGACACTGGGACCCTGGTCCCTCCCTGTCTTTTTCTGCTTCCCTCCCACCACAAGGTAAGCAGCATTTGTCACCACACAGTTCCACTATGATGAAACCAAGTAAATATAGACTGAAACCTCTGAAACCATGAGCCAAAAGAAACCTTCTCTGCCTTTTAGTTGATTATTATATATATTTTTGTCATAGTAACAGAAAGTGACTAACACAATTACTTTGAAAAAATGTTTATATGATGCTTTCAAAATTACTATAAAATATCTAGGACTTTGAATATTATAAATTTGTTTCTTTATGTTTTATCTGCTATTTTACAAAGTAAGTATATCTTAAGTTCAATATCAAGATGCTGGCATCTGGTAAGGGGCTTATTGCTGCATGATAACATGGTGGAGCACATCACATAGCCAGAGAGTGCACGGGAGAGCCAGAGAGCAGTCCAGCAAGAGAAAGCAGAGGGAGCAGAATTCACTATTATGGCAAAGCCATGCTTGCAATAACTAACCTACTCTCATGATAAGGGCATTAACCATTAATAATGGTGGTACCCTCATGACTTAATCATTTTTTAACAGTCTCACCTCCCAATAGTAAAATTAAATTTTAATTTGATTTTTAGAGGGAACATAGAAACCATAGCACCTAGTGAGCTTTCTCTACTTTTTCTTCAGATCTTTCACTCTGCTGTCCTCATTATTGGGTGATAACCTTGCCTCTTTGTTCAGAGGGAAAATAGAGCCCCAACTTCCTGCCACTGAATCTACAACTAGAAATCTCTGGAAAGGGATATCATTCCCCTGCCTGTACGTTTATCCCTGTATCTTCGCTCAGATTATTTCTATTTTAGTCAGTTTTTTTGCTATTGTGACTAAAAGACCCGACAAGAACACTTGTAGAGAAGGAAAAGTTTGAGAGCTTGCAGTTTCAGAGGTTTCAATCCATAAACAACAGGCTCCATTCCTCAGAGCTCAAGATGAGGCAGAACAAGATGGTGGAAGAGTGTGGTGGAGCGAAGTGGCTCACATGATGACCAGAAAGCAGAGAGAGAGACACCACTCGCCAGATACAAAATATCCCAAAGGCACACCTCAATGACACCTCCTCCAGCCACACCCTACCTGCCTTCAGTTACCATTCAATTAATCCCATCAGACGATCAATTCACTGATTGGTTAAGGCTCTCTCTCATAACCTAATAATTTTTCCACTAAAACTTTTTCCATTGAAAAACTTTTTCCATTGAGCTCATTCCACATGAGCTTTTGGGGGATAGATACATCACACACAAACGATAACAAATTCCATCTCATGCCTTCCCAAGATACCTTTCCTTTGTCTTCAAGTTTTCTTTTCTTCTTTCCATGAACACACTCAATATTCTTACATAAAACTCTGTCCCATCGTCTCACACTTCTTACTATCTTTTCCACTTGCTTAAACACGCCTCACAACTCAATTTTTTCAAAGAGTTGTCTATACTCACTGCCTGTAGTTCTCAGCTCTCACTCTCTAACCCTTTTTAATTTAGCTTCTGCTCTCACCACCAATAGTAACTGTGAGTGCCAAAGCCAGCAATGACTTCTTTGCTTATAAATCAATTCAATCATTCCTAATTTGGTCTCCCTGTTCCTCTTTCCGCTGATGACTATCTCATTTGCTCCTTAACACCACACTCTTTTCATTCCATTTTATTGCCACGGAAATCATGGACTCCTCTTAGAGCCCTGAAATGTTGGTATTTTGCAGGGTTCCATCTGAGGTTGTCTTATTGCATTTCGCACATATTCTAGGAAATGTCTTCCTTATTTTTTGTTATTTTCAGGGAGCAACCTTCTCTAAATTTTGTGTCTAGAAATCCCTCTTCCTACAAGATGTCTCTTGGATATTCAATGGGTACATCAAAATCAGCAGCTGCAAAACTGAGGTCCTCTCTTCTACCTACCCACTCTGTGCCACTTACTACCACCGGTCACAACTGGAAAAGTGAGCATCATTTTTGACCGTTCCTTTCTTTTACTTTAGGATTCTCAGGTCAGGAATAGTATCACTTCTTTCCTTCATCCCTGTTACCTAATTCACCTTGTCATTTTTTTTAACTAGGGGTCTCCTTTTCTCTCGTCAGCTCTTCCTTCAACTTATTCTTCATACTGCAGACAGTGAGTTTTCTAAAATGCAAATCTAATGTATGGGTTGCCATTACTAAAAATACTCAATAACTCTTCATTACTATGAGGATAACATCATATATATATATGACTTATAATATATATATATATATATATATATATATATATATATATATATATATATATATTAGCAAGCCTCCTGTAGTCCTTTATCTTTCTGGCATCTCCTTGTCATAGTTCTTTTTTGCCTCTTAATGTTCCAACCACATGGTACTTCATTTAGATTTTCAAATATCTTATCTCATCTAATTTCCTCCACTGACCTCCACCTGCCTTTCTGGTCTTTGCAAAGCTTCTTCCTTTTTTCTTGATTTTTTTTCACTACACGCACGCACACACACACACACACACACACACACACACACACACCACTATACACTTTCTCTAGATAAATTATATATACCATCCAAGCCTCTGATGCAGTTTCCTCAGGGAAGCCTTCCTTGATACTATAGAACCAGTTTGCAGATTCTTCCTTACGCTTTCACAGTAATGAATATTTCATTTACATAACACTCTTCACATTCTATTGTATTTTTCTATTTTTGCCTCTTTATCCCCCATTAGCCTGTCAATTCCACTTGGCGCAAGAATGGTTAATTTGTTTTGACTATAATGTTCTTGGCACATAGCAAATTCTATAACTATTCAACTTGTGAATGCAAGAAGAGGAGAATAGGATGATACAGGCAGAATAAAGCTAATAGAGAAAACAAAGGAGATTAAAGCTAGATATGTAAGCCAGGATCAGGAGGATGTAGTCTTGGTGCATTTTTCACTGATAAAACAACATATCTAAAGCAGTCTACTTATGAAGAAAAGAGGTTTATTTAACTCACAATCTTAAAGGCTGAAAGCCCAGTGGTTAAAATGGTAAATATGTTGTGTATGCTTTACCACAATTTACAATATTTAAAAAGGTATAAAAAGTATTTCCATATACTGCTCATATATGTGTTTTCCTATTCAAGAACACTTCATGTCAATATGCAAACATGAAGGTATCAAAGAATTGCATGTATATAACAAGCAACGAATTAAATATTCCCTTATCTCTCTATTCTACCATGAAAAATAACATCATTTTAGTGTGAAAATATTATTTATGTCTTAATGAATTTTTCTTACTCTTCATTTATCATCTTCTAAAATAATCAAAAGAAATTTCCAGTATACCTATTATAAGCAATAAAGAATATCATGAAGCTGGGCACCCTGGCGCACGCCTGCAATCCCAGCACTTAGGGAGGCTGAAGCAGGAAAATTATGAGTTCAAAGCCAGCTTCAGCAACAGAGAGGCACTAAGCAACTCAGTGAGACCCTGTCTCTACATAAAACAAAATAGGGCTGGAGATGTGGCTCAGTGGTCGAGTACCCCTGAATTCAATCCCAGTACCAAAAAAAAAAATCATCATATTATTCCACCCACAAAATGAACGTAGAATATTATTTGGAATGAATTGTGCAAAATATTTCTTAGTAGTATGGCCACAGTAACCCCCATTTTGTTGTTTTTATGATAGTAAAGTTTTATTGTAATCACTGTGAGAAATGAACTTCTGTTCTTTATAAATTACCTAGTCTCAAGTATTTTGTTATAGCACTACAAAACAGACTAAGATACTTTCCTTCAGTCTATTCTCAATATAGAAGCTAGAATGATCCTGTTAAAACATAGGTGAGCAGAGGAGTAGAGGAATAGGAACAGGGTGAGAGAGGAGAGGGAAAGAGGAAGTCCTGGGGACTGAAATAGAGGAAATTATATTCTATGCATGTATGATGATGTAAGAATGAACTCCACTTTTATGTTCAACAATAATACACTAATAAAAACATTTAAAATAGGTCAGAGTATGTTTTTCATCTGTTCAAAAGTCTGCAGTGGCTTCTCAGAGCATTCAGAATAAAAGACATTAGAGTGGCCCAAAGTGTTCCTGGGCCTCCATTTTATAACCCTGCACTCAACTTCTTACATAAGCACAATCCCTATTTTATTTCAGTCACAGTGCACGCCTTGCTAGCTTCCTGTTTTCCAGGAAGACTCATCTTTGGGCTTTGGCTCTAGCCATCTCCATTGTCTGAAATGTCGTTCTTCAAATGGTCAATGTACTGCCTCTTTCCTCCAGTCTCTGCTCATAATTTCATTTTCTTCAGGAGACCTACCTTGACCCAAATCAAATGTTGCAACCCCTCACCCCCTGCTCCAGCCTTCAGAATTCATCTTTAAATATACTAAATGCTTGGTTTATTGCTTATTACAATGTGAGTTTATTTTCCATCTCTCTCTACTGAACAATAAGCTGTGACAAGAGGGATTTTTGCTTTGTTCACTGTTCCATCCTTCTCACCTTGATGATTACCAGGCACGCAGTAAGTACTCAGTAAATACTCGTTGAACTGAATCGTGAACTGACTTTAATTGATTTGCCTTTTTAGCTTTTGAAATGTGAAAAGTGGTAGCAAATTATTGATGGTAAGTAAGTAGAAATGCTGAAGAAGTTATAAGGGAGAATACCCTAGCAGTTGAGTTTTTAAATTCCCTCAAAATAGGTAGCCTGATGGGGGACAAATATGAATATGATTTATTTATTACTGTTTGCCACATCTTGCCTGAGAAAATTAAATTGTTTTGTAGATGTTTGATACACTCTGAGATCTTTTCAATTTCTTCCCTAGTTAATTTTTCTTGTTTCCTTTAAATGATTGTAGTCAAGTAAGCAATATTCTGCTTCTTTGGCAAAAAATTGATCATTTGGTTTCTTGAACTTCATGGGCAGTTTATCTACAGGTTTGCTTAGCATCCTGGGCAGGGTGATGAAGTTAGAATGACTTCTGACTGGAAACAACACTCACACAAAAAGAATAAATGCTTCTTATTTTGGTCACTGTGCAAGATGAAAACAGATGACCAGCAAAGGGCACTTTGTAACATCACTTTTTAAAAAATATATTTCACTGATGTTCTTTGTCTCAGGAAAAATGCTTTTCAACTCATCCTTCCTGTTGCTGTCCATATGAACATTAATATCAAAGCAGAGATATGAAATACAAAAGGCACAAATGGCTTTCAATTTTAAATGAGAAAGTAGATGAACTTGAAGTCAAATTTTTTTCAATTTAATATTAGGTAAAACATTGTTAAAACATCATAGATCAACTCCTTTTCTAAAATATTTTTATAATACTAACTGTGCATAATATTTCCAAAACCTATCTTGGTATCTAACAATGTTTAAGAATTGTCCATTGCATTTGACCCTGTTAAAAGCCATTTGAGTAGCGATGGAAACAGTCATGGCTGATGGGAGCAGTTGTGTTGACTACCCTTGCAATAATCTTACCTGTGAACAAAAGAGATTGAGTCAACTTTGGGATCTAGAGCTAGGCTGATCTTAGGTTCCAGATAAAAGGAGCTGTCAGCATGAGCAGTCTTGTTTCAAGAGGCCAAAAGGGAAGTCTCATCTTAAGAGAGAATCAGGTTTAAGATAAAATGATTAAACGGATAGAGATGTGAAATGCTTGGATGAACAGGGAAATTTATTTACAGTGGAACAAAGTTCTAGGGGGCATTGTAGAAAAAATTCTGGAGCGATGAGGAAGAAGATATTGTTCTTACCTCTAAGAAGCAATCTGTCCAACAGAGATGCTCATGTAGTTAACAAAATTTTTGTAAGAGCCTACCTACTATGTGCTAGGAGACACTGCCCTAGACACTGAATATACAGTATACAGTAGTGGGTACAAATCAAAGCCTAGATTCTCAGAGAGATTGCATTTCAGTGGGTATATATATGTAAATAAAAAAATTCCTTATCCATTTATAAAGCTACAATGGCTGCCCCACTTCATGCCAATTTCATCTATTTTTAAACTCTGTCAAGGAAGCACAAATGGAGGGGATCATCCATTCACTGGGGCAGTGGGGATGTAGTTGTTGACTCTCCTTTGCAGAGAAGGACGATAATTTAGATGAATCATCCAAATGTGAGTTTGCCAGCAAGAGCCCATAGGCAAGGGCAGGTCAAGCAGAGGGAGCAATCCGAACAAAGGCCAGACGGCTGGCAGGAAAGCCAAGTGGGAATGGGAAGATGAGTCATAGGAAACAGAGTAGTGTGAGGATGAGGACGTGAGAATTCAGATGACAGTAGGAGTGTGCATTTGGGGTGGAAGCCAAGGATGGCAGGAATGCAAAGCTCCGTGGGATTAAGTGGCCCCAAAGCTCTGAAAGGCTCTGGCTTGCAGAGCTGCTCACCCTGGCACAGAGAGAGTCACTGGCTGGTGCTATAGTCTGTGGCCCAGCCCAGTCACAGGCTTGGTCAGACTTCCAGAATGGATGCCTGGGAAAGACATGTCATGCTTCTGCTGAGCTTGGTCCCACCAGGCTGGAGGATGGTGGTGAAGTGAGATCTCAGAAATGATGGAAATGCAGGCAAGTGAAAGATTTGACTAGGGCTTGTGGGTGCACAGTCATGTGGAGGCATCTGGGGAGACACTGGAGGCCACACCACCTTGAGTGGGGGGATATTCTTTCTTTGTGGGGTCTCGTTCTTCTCAAAGTTGAAGAGGACCAAATCAATGAAGGCTTAGGTTTTTTTAAACTCTAAACTTCCAAGAACATACTTGTGAGAAAAACTTCTTGAGATTAAGAAAATTACTTTCCTTATTTCTCTCATATTACCTAGGAACAATTCCCTCTTGAAAACAACAAAAACAGCTTAACACATCATAGAAGTGCAATCAATATGTGATTAAATGACTTCATCATGTCAGGAAATTTTTATTCTTAACATTAAAAAGGTAACCAGATATTTGAAGTTCTATGTTCACATCATACAAACTGTATTTCCATTATCATTTTGTTCTCATTATATTTTACTTTGGTTTCCTTACTACAAATGCATCCAAGTTCTACTCTGTGATTTTCAGTTGGCAAACCCACATGCAAATTAACTTATATCCCACGATATGTGTCCCAAAAGCAGCAGAGTTAGGGGTAAGCAAATATCACTTTCATAAAGCTTTCCAAATTTAAGAATATTCATAGTCCTGAATCATATCATTGTTTTGTTCAAATATTGGAGAACAAGCAGAAAACTAGGGAGATGATAAAATGTCCAGTAAAATAAGTTTTAAAATTTCATCTACATATATTCTCTAAATCTTTGAATTTAGGAAGACTGTATCTCTGTCATTTTTTCATTTACGTACACAACTTTTTAGCTGATTTCCTCCTCTTATACAGTTGTTTTCCTTGATATTTGGAGGATATGTTCGAAAATCCCCCAGGAAATACTTGAAACAAGAAACAATTCTGAACTTACATATACTATGCTTTTTTCCCTATACTCACATAACTATAATAAAGTTTCATTTATAAATTAGGCATAAAAGGAGAATTAACAATAATACTTAATAATAAAATAGAACATTAATAATAATACACTGAAATAAAATGACCAACATCACTACATTTGTACATCATTAAGTAAAATAAAGGTATATGAACACAAGCATTATTGGTCTGATAACTGAGAAGGCTACTCAGACGAGTGGGTAGCTCATAGAGTGTAGATACACTGGATAAAGGAATGATTCATGTTCTGGAGTGGGCTGGAATGGAATAGTGTAAGATTGTATCACGCTGCTCAGAATAGCACACAATTTAAAACTTATGAATTATTTCTCAGATTTTTCATTTAATATTTTCAGAATGCAGTTGGCCATAGACAACTAAAACTATAGAAAGTGAAATTGTGATGAAAGGAAACTTTTGTATTTCTAGCATTCTTTTGACCTCATGTGATTTTGCTTTTGTTAATATTTACTGTCATTCCGATTTAGAATCTGCTGTGATCTGTTTCATATACTTTTCATTCCTTCTTAGATAATACACTTAGTGCCAGGCATGGTGTCATATGCCTGTGATCCCAGCGCTCGGGAGGCTGAAGCAGGAGGATAACAAGTTCAAAGTCAGCCTCAGCAATTTAGAGAACCCCTAAGCAACTTAACAAGACCTCGTCTCAAAATAAAATATAAAAAGGGCTGGGGATGTGTCTCAGTATATAAGCACCCCTGAGTTCAAACCCTGGTACCAAAATAAATAAATATACCTACTGACCAAAAATGAATTCAACTCCTGACTCATAAAGTCCCTTTGGACATATCCTTTTGTGGAAAATTTGACAACTGCTCTTTGAACACGCTTCCATTTATCATTACTCTTTGTTTACAGTCTTTGAGCCAGTTTTCAATCCATGTGACAGCACTTCTGTCCAAATCAATTTATATTAATTTTTCAAGTCAGATTTTTCAACGATCAAATGTACTGCCGAGGTCGAGGCACATGACATCTACCCATTATCTCCATCCAATGATTTCATGATTAGATTTTTTTTTTAAAGCAGAAGTAGGTTGGATGGTTGGAGATCAAGTTTCCCTGGCATGATCTCCCTGTGCTGTTTCACCACCTAGTGAAAACCCACATGTGGTAGTATTGACGCAGGCACAAGTTTATTACGGATGATAAGCTGGAGGATTTTTTAATGGAACTAAATTGCCAGCTGTTCTTCACATTGCTCACATCATATTGTCTAATGAAGTGGTCCCCCTTTCAGCAGCTCTAGCCAGGGATCTGTGAGTCATTTTTGATCCTCTTTTATCCTTTGATCAACATTTGATCTATGGGACAAAGCCCAAATTTGAGAGCCCATCAGATTCTCTCACTTGTGCTCCATTTCCCTCTCTCTCCTGCATACACTCAGTTACTAACACTCTCACTGTCCTTAGCTTGGTTCCAGCCAGCTGTACCTCTGCAGTTCTTAATCCTTTGGAATAAGGTAGTCATTCTGCAGTTGCAGATTATTTTAAAGTCACCTGGTCAAGTCGACCCTGGAGCCATGGGCATAGCCCTCATTACTCAGGTACTTCATGTTCCTAGATGAAGTTGCTCTGAAGTGTTGGCGCATACTGTCCCTCATCTTCCTTAGTGGGCTGAGAGCAAACACAACTATAATTCACCCCCTCGCCCCCACCCAGCTTTTTTTTTTTTTTTTTTTAAGTCTGAAGGCATTTTATCTTAAAAAATTTCAGACTTTGTGTTGGTGGTTGAGGTGAACTGGTAAGCAGAGTGGGCAACTGCAACATTCTTACCTGTGTTGTCTAGGAGCAGTATTTTTCATACGGTTTTAGCTAGCTTCTACATTCTGCCTCCCCGCCTCCAAATCACCCTGATGCAAAATTCTCAAAACACCAAGCAGTACTAACATTAAATGATTGTGAGTGGTGGGTTCAGCTCCTTGTATATATTTGAATGTGTCTCTCCTCCAATGAAACTAGTTACTGGTGCTTTACTCTGCCTTGTTTCTACAGTATTTTAGTCTTGTCTGACTTATGAACTTTGCACTATGCAGACTTCTCAAATCTGCAAGCTAGAAATGAATTTTATAATACTTGACCTTTTAATCTAGCAAATCAGACCTCTCTGTAATTAAGTTAAACTTTTCATGGGATGAACCCAACTATCAAATGTCATCTTATCTTCAGCAGCAGAAGCTGAAGCAGAAACATCAAACACTATAGACCAGGAAGAGTCAAAACAGATCATTAACACCACACTAAATGCCTTTAGACTGTTTTAGTGTCTTCATGCTTAGCTGCTGAAAATAAGCTGTCAAAACCATGTTGCTGCCTGTTCAAAAAATACAAAGTAATATACGAAATACGATTGCCTTGGAGAATGTCCGGAGTAGCTCTAATAAAGGTGAACAACTCAGCAAAGGCACAGGAGTGCTGGAGTGGGTGCAATTGCTGCTTCTGGGACAAGAAGCACTAGTAGACATGCTGTATCATGCTCTCAAGGCTGTCCTTTCCTAATAGAAGCTAATGGAAAATGAGAAGGTACCAATCAGAACACACACAATGAAAAATAAACATCAGAAGGTATGGTCGAAAAACTGATAGATTTTAAATCCTTGTTAACACTTTAAAATACATTTAAATTATAAATAAAACGCTTTCAAAACCTAGTAATAATACATGAAGTTTAGTCTTAATTTTCAAACTTCAAAAATAAGTACTGTTGTATTCTAGGCTTCAAAAGAAATTCAAACATAAATCTAATAAAAGCAGCAAGATACCTGAATGAATTTACTACGATTTTATCACCTGTATGTTCTGTGAGGATCTATTTGGTGAGTGTTCAAGTTTCAGGGGCCCATTGTTGTAGGAAGTTACAAATCTTCTGTGGGAAGGAACTGGTGATGGCCTGTTTATGTCCCGTTCTTACGAATAACAAAGGAGAGCAATGATGTGTATAAAGCACCTGATACATTGTAGTGCTCAATAAAAGCCTTTCCCATTTAGCCAAAGTGTGATTAGGTACTGATTTTCACAAAGGGTATTGAGTGTGGTGTCTTCCTCTTCTAAATTTAAGAGAACACAGACATGTTTAGGTAGAGCTGATGCAGGTGGTACTGTTTCTTTCTAAAGCCAAAAATGTGATACATGGAGAGGTATTTGGAATTAAGCAGACCTGTTTTCTGACCCAGGCCGTAGTAGACATGAGACCACTACTCTTTGAGTTTTAGTTTTATCACCATCTACTTCAGAGTGTTGATGAGAATACAATGAAGTCATGCTCATAAAATGTGTATCAACTTGACTAATTCACAACAAGTATTCATTAGTAGTATTTTCCTTTCCTTTGAGGAAGAAAACACTCTTGTATTAGATTTCACCATTTATCCATCCCACACTTCCTGTAAACTTGCTTCTGTTTCCTGAAATCATCTCCCAAATTAACTCTTACATGCACGTTTTTACCCTAGGTACTACTTTTGAGACAATCCCAACTGGGGCAAAGTAGTGACTGAAAACAACCCTAGAAGAGAGTAGATTGTCTAGCTTTCAAGCAGAAACCTTACGGCACATTCACAAAGAGAGTGAATTAAAAATTGATGATGTTCAGAAGGACAAGGGCATTTTGGTTCAGAATTGTGCCCAGTGTCATACTGTGGAAAAGAGAGGCAGGCACAAAACTGGGCTAAGTCTGCAAGGTCTGCTTGAGAGGATGACAGTGGAGGCCCAAGACTCTCTCACACAGATACCAACAAGAGCAAAGGCATCCCTGAGAAATGGGTAGGAGGATTCAAAGGAGCATATCCCTGGAACAAAATTGATCTCAGCTAGTATGTTGTAAAGAATTAACTTTGCCCAGAAGGAGTTTTGTCCTTTGCCCTGGGCTCATGGGAGGTAATTTTTTAGCACTTCAGCGGTTCTGCTTTAGGTGCGTATCTTTGTTTACCTGGAGGCCTTGTGCCATGCCAGATCATCTGTGACATCTGACTTATGGAGGAGAATTTTCAGCAACATATTGTCACTTTGGCCTATGGAGGAGCTGGAGAATAAGGTCAGCCATGTGGGAAGTCAGTCATATCCACATGAACCCCAATAAAACTCAGGACTGCAAGACTTGGGTGAACTTCCCTAGCTGGCAATACTCCATGTACATTGTCACATGTCATGATTAAAGAAATAGGCACTGTCTGCATCACTTCACCAGGAAAGAGACAACTACAAGTTCCATACCTTGATGTCTCCTAGCCTTGCCTTATGTCATTCTTTCCTTTATTGATTTTAGTTGGTAGCCTTCTGCTATAATAATAATCCATTACTAAATGTAATGATTTTTTCTGAGTTCTAAGGTGATCATGGGGTCCACTGAGCTCATAGTTCATGTCAAAAGTGGGGGTGGCCATGAAGAATCTTGAACTTTTCAGCTGGCATTTACAAGAAGAGAGAGAGGGCAGACCTGAAAGAATCATATGTATATATGATATATATATACACACCTATATATACACACTAACAAATGACAGACAGCCCCTGTGTAATATCTCATAACTTTTTTTTAAAGTACATGCTATATTCTGATAAACCAGAATTCAGATCATGAATGGGCTAATTCTTGTTCAACAGATATGATTTAAATAAAATTGTCTGGCTGTTAAATGAATATGATATGGCCTTTTGAATTTTTATAGTAATTCTGGTTCAGCAAGTATTATCATCTTTTCCCCACGAAAGACATGATTGGAATTGAGGCTAGAATGGATTAGTTATGTCCAATTTTTCACAAAGGTGTTGATTGCCATCTCACAACCTAGAGAAGACTGCTTCTACATTTAGATTTATGTAATTGGTTATATGAATATATTTAAGTACAAGAGAAACCCCTTCACTGTCACATAAAGCAGAGAAATCTCACCTGTGTTCGAAATTGTGTTCCTCAGTCTCTCTAAAGGCAGGGACTAAAGATAAGAGTGATGCTCACTTTATATTTTTTATCTCTTATGAAAATGTATTGTATCTCAAATGGTACCTTTTATTATGGCTCATATTTAATATGAAGTAAAGAATATTTAACACTGCTCACATATTATAGATGACCTGTAGGGTCAGATACTTTGAAGTTGGAGTGACAAAATACAGTAGCAACTTAAAACTTGCTTTTTAAGAGCTTACTAAGTAACACTAAGTTGTAATTAGGCTTGTCTTTAAATAGTTATCCAAACATTCATAAAATTGTGGAAATGCTGCATATGTATGATTACTAATGATAACTCATTAGAAGGATTAAGATCGAGGAGATGTATAATCAGTATAGATTTATAAATTATGTCATCATAAGGCTGAAGATAAAATTTTAAAGTCATTTTTAAAAACCCTAAAAATTCATGTCTGGTGTGGGATTTCCTAATAAAGCTGCCAATGATCTGTTTCCTGATATGAACACCTTCATTTAATATCCTCCTCCTGAGAGTGGACTGGGGACAATGGCCTGCTTCTAAAGATGTCAGTTCCAAGATTAAGTTGCACAAGTTAGTGATTTTCATTATGCTTATGCCATAGGCTCTGATGTGGGTATTCTGGAAGCCATCTGCCATGTTCTGCATTACCCTGTGGACAGCCCCACAAAGGCAGCCTCCTGGCAACACCCTACCAGGAACTCAGACCTTCTATGCACTCACCAGGAAGGAATGAAATCTCACTAACGATCACATGAGTCAAGAAGCAGATCCAACCTCAGTCAAACACTCAATCAAACACGTAGTTGACTGCAATTTCCACCTAGCAAGCAGCTCAATCTGGAAAGCCACAAGGAACTGTGAGATAAAAGGTGCTATTATTTGAAATCCCTAAGTATGGGGATAATTTGATATGCAGCAATAGATAATTAATATACCTGGGCTTAAACCCCAGCTTCATCCTTTGTGGTGCTGTGATTGTTATAAATTATTTAACTTTTTTGCATCTTCATTTATTTACTTGTAAACTCTGGCATAAAAGTGGTGTCTATGGAATAAGGTTATTGTAGCAGCAATGTGGTGTATGAATTCATAGGAGGACAACATATGAGGAGCTCAATGCATGTTAATGTTTATTGCCACTGGCTCAGGAATTGTGTGTGAGTATAGCAACTGCCATTTGCAGGGTAACTGGCAGTGGAGTCTTCATACTGAAACTGAGTCACTTTTAAAATGATGGCACTTAATGGGACTATCAGTTGGATCTGATATTCAAATGATTAATTCAGATAACTTGAAAAATAAAGCAAGAAGAGTTTACTATAATTGAATGCTCAATTTCTTAATTGGCACCAAATATTTAAATATTTAGCATCAAATATCTAAAGTATAATTGTAAAACCAAATATTTAGCCCTCAAATACTTAAAGAATAATTGCAAAACATAATAGATGCACCAAGCTTTTAAGGTGTAGGCACCTCATTTTGAAGGAAGGCTAAAGTTGGAGATCAGTATGGGTGGTAATTAGAAAATATAGAGAAAGAAATGTATTCTTCCTTGTTAGTTTTCTACCATGGACTATGGAGGTATCAAGTAGTTGTGAGTTAAGACCAATGTTTGTTACAAAAGCAAACAAAATATATTCATTGTGTTTATCAGATTGTTGTCTTCCTCTAACACATTGATTAATATTAGTTATTATAATGTATACCTCTGATTACTATATAGTAAGTATTAAATCATGTCTGTGGTATTCTTGTAAATCAAGTTACACAACCTAAGTATGCTTCTACCTTCAAATCCTTTCTCTGGCCACTTCTCTATATATAATGCATTTCCTTGTGGTGTTTTGAAAAAAGCTAAGTCATACATTTGAGATAAATACAGATGGCCAAGATTAAAGGAACAGTCAGGCTAGGGTCCCGCCAACATAATTTAATTTAGGGGTTCTAGAGTTCCAGAAATCTCTCTGCTGGGGTAGAAAGGCATTTTAGGAGGATGGGATCTACTGGCAGCTCTTGCCAGAGTAATTTGTATTCTCTTTCCAGCCAACTGAAATAACATCAACTTGAAATGATAAGGATACTGCTAAATTTGCTTTAATTAATGTCAGGTCCCAGAGTAATAAATCACCATTAATTCTTGAGCTAGATTTTTGGAAATAGCCTCGTCTTTTTGGCTGTCACTGAAATTTGGCTGGGAAAGTCTCCCACTTGTGGAGGCTTGTCTGCTCAATCATTTTCTTCACTCTTCTTAGCTTTTCAAGGTGAGATTTCATCTGGGTTGAAGGCACACAAAATTGCTCCTATTCTCATAACTAGAATCCCATCACAATCTTCTTAACATTGCCAGCCCTTTGTGTAGACTGATCCCTTTCACCAGAATTATCAGCTAGTTTATTTCAAACATTTTCACAATGTTCATAGACCTATATGTTAATGAAGTTTTTTCAGAAAATTTTCCTAGAGATTCATTCCATGACATAATGTGGATTTTGAAAAATAAAGATGTCTATATGATATTATATATATATTATTATAGATAATAAATATATAGTATAGTTATATATATACTTTATATATATATATAACTGCTCTTCTCAAGTGCATTTTCCCACATTTTCTGGTAGTGGCAATAAAATACCTGAGAACCTATCTTCTTTCATCTTCACTCCCTATAATTTGGAGATGAATTTTTGGATTAAAGGGAGAGGATTCTGTATGTGAGGGTATGTGTGTGTGTGAGTGAGTGTGTGTGTGTGTGTTTGAAGTTCTCCTAGATATTAAGCATTGCTTCTCTTAACTTCTTTGAGCTGTTGGTCTTGTCTTTCCTGCCTTGCAAAGAATCCTCTTCTCAACTTAGGATCACTCTTGCAGAATAGCTTCCTACTTAAGTTTCCTGGCTCCATTTTTAGTCTGATCTTAATTTGCATCTCACGCTTCTTCTTGGTGACTTTATTCTTCTTTGTCATTTGCACTGTCACGTGCATGCAGGAAATGCACAGGCCAAATCCTGGCCTGTGATGATCCTTCAACCCAATGACCCATGGAAGCCTGATGGTCTGTGTTATTATGCCTCCTTGATATTTAACCTTAGGTCATTTCAAATTTTGTTGAATTTAAAAGTTACCAAATAGCATTATTGATCAGTTAATTCATGAATGTCACGACTTGTGAAGTCTTCTGAGTACTATGATTTGTATTGGTTCTTCAGATTCTAGGAGAAACGTTGTCTGACCCAGGGTAAGATGAAAACTGCTTTCTTAATGCATTACATTGCTACTCAATGAATATGCTAAGCTACCACATTAGGAACCTGGCCAAGCTATTGAGTCAATTTTCAATTAATTTTAGCAGGGATGGGGGGTGGGATGGCTGAAAGAGAATTGGGCTGAGAGTCAGAGATCCTGACACTGACATCTGACAGTCACCACAGACAATTACTGAACCTCATTTTCACATCCATTAATTCAGTGAGAGGTGGATGGCTGGACTAGGAAGTTCCTTAAGTCCTTTTTACCACTAATGTTTAATGAATCACTTTTAATGTCTACCAATAACCAAATGCACTTATCAATTTCTTTATTTCAGAAGGAACAGGAACAATGTAAGGGTATAAATTCAGTGCAGTTATTATTTTTCTTTTGTTCTTACAACTTGTGGCATATAAAGTTGGGTTTGAAAGAAGAATTATTCCATTAATGAAAATAAAGAAGGAAATTATCTATGGACATGTGCATTTATGTGGTGTGATAGTCAGCTGTCCCTCATTTTGAGAAAATGCCTCAGAAAATCATCTTTAAAGGAGAAACACTTTATTTTGGGTATAGCTTCAGAGGTTTCAGTCGATATTTAATTGGCCCTGTTGTTCGGGGCCTGTGGTGACACAGTACATCACGGTGGGAGTGAAAGAGGAAGAGGAGGCCTGTTAGCCTCATGACAGCCAGGAAGCAAAAAAAAAGAGATTTAGGAGCCAGGATCCCAATATCTCCTTCAAGTGCATGCATCCAATGACCTAAGTTCCTCTCACTAGGCCCCGCCTCTTAAAGGTTCTGCAACCTCCCAATAGAGTCATAGGCTGGGGACCAAGTCTTTAACACTCTGGGTCTTTGGGAGACACTCCAGATATAAGCTATAGCACATGGCATCTTTTAAGTTATCATGGGAAATTTAGAATTGGATGTGTGTATGTGTGTGTGTGTGTGTTTCATAGAATCTTTGCTAAGCAAATACATAGTAAAAAAGTCTTTCAACTTTTCTTTGACTGCAATAATTTCTGAATACTCTCCACCTAGCCATAACTTAGAGTTCTTATGAAGCCCCTTGCATCTTAAAGCTTTACATTCATTCACCCCTCAACTGTGAACATCTCATTTGCACCCAATCAAAAAGCATACCTATACTTCAACAACTCTTAAGTGATTTGCTAGCTTCACTCCAGCAGTGATGTTTATGGGATAAGCATGGAAACCATGGGAAAAGAGAAGATTGAGAAGAATTGTATAGCATTGTATATCAAAGGTAAGGCCTGTTTTAATGGCCTCATTGGTACGAGAGGAATTCCCATCCTAGGATTGTGAGAGTGGCCAAATACATAGTACCTCATACAGGAGAGATGAGATAGACATCAGTTTACTACTCACATATCATTACAGTGGAGAGAAGGACACTACCAGCCATGGAGGATCAATCAGGAACAAAGTGAATAGTCAGGGCTGTGAGAGGCAGGCTTTGTAGGCTAAAAAGGAAGGTTGTTCAGTCTCCCATGGGAAAGTGCTATTGGCTTATTTTAATAGTTCTATAAGATGACAGGACACTTCTTAGAAAAGATTCTTACTCAGAGATGAGCAGAACTCTGCCTGGTTCCTCACTATGGAGAGTTGCTCAGTAGGGGGACCTAATCTACAGGAGCAGAGTGAGAAGGAAACTTACAGTTAGGACATTTAAGAGCCTCCATTTGCCAGGTGCAGTGGTGCACACCTGTAATCCCAGCAGCTCCGGAGGCTGAGACAGGAGGATCACAAGTTCAAAGCCGGTCTTAGCAATAGCGAGTTGCTAAGCAACTCTGTGAACCCTCTCTATAAATAAATTACAAAATAGGGCTGGGGATGTGGTTCAGTGGTTGAGTGACTCTGAGTTCCATCCCCAGTACAAAAAAAGGAAAGCAAACAGCCTCCATTTTAGCTGATAGGAAGCAACACAGAACACTGAAACTTAACTTCAGTCTTCATGCCATACAGACATATGAGGTTCTATTTATTTTATCATAAAGTACAATGATGAGATTTAAGTTCATATTTAAAGAAACTATGGGGACTTTTTACCAGTGAAAAGTATAAACAAATTTTGTAACACATGTCAGAAAACTATTCAAGATTTAACAACTTAGGAGGCTGAGGCAGGAGGATTGTGAGTTCAAAGCCAACCTCAGCAACGTAGTGAGGCCTTTAGCAATTCAGTGAGACCCTGTCTCTAAATAAAATCTAACAAAGGGCTAAAGATGTGGCTCAGTGACTAAGCACTCCTGGGTTCAATCCCTGTTACCAAAAAATAAATAAATAAATAAATAAAATTTAAGGAGTAACAACAAAATCTAGGAGAAACTTTTGGTTTGGATGAAAAAACAGGATGGATTTTAGATACTTTCAGTTTTAAACATTTATGATTCTTACTTGACTAATTTATATCATTTGTCTGTCTCATGGGTTTTATTAATATCTTTTTCTGGTTTTAATTTCCCTTCTTGTTTTAAAGCTTCTCTGCATAGGTAAACTAAGTTGTTTCTGCTTCTTGGAAGGTTGCACTTGGCTTTTCTAGTGTTTGTTTTCCTTGGCTTTCACAGTGCAAATTTGCGTTTATTATTTTAGGTTTGCTCAGCTCTTTTACGTATAAGAAAATGCTTTACAAATGGTAATTCAATAGATTGATTTATAAGTATTAAGTACATAAATTACAACACATTTTTAATGAGAAGAAGCTGTATTGAATAACAGCATTAGAGTGAAACCATTATTACTGGAAGGTTATTTTTCAATAAAGCCTACTACAAGTTATAATCTTCTTCAAGAGGAAATGTATTTACAGTGATTGCTTGGTGTTACAGTTGGGACCTGGAATGTTCCATAAAGTCTCATGTGTTGAAGGCGTGGTACCCAGCTGGTGGTGCTATTGGGAGATGATGGAAACTTTAGGAAATAGAGCCTCATTGGAAGAGGTGACTGATTGGTTGTGCCTTTGATGGGTATATTTTTTCCCTGGACTCTCCCCACTGCTTCTTTGCCATAATGAGGTAAGCAGTCTCCTCTGCCACAGCTCTTGTGGCCGTGATGTTCTGCCTCACCACAGTTCCCAAAACAATGAAGCCAGCTAACCATGAACTGACACCATAAACCTAAATAAATCTTTCTTTCTTTAAGTTTTCTCAGTATTTTGTCACAGTGATATTTCCAGTTGACAAACACAGCTGGCACTAAATCCTAGGAAGCCCTTCAAACTAGAGCAAGCCAGAATGGCTGGCCATCCTACTTGTATTCCTACGAGAACTTCCATTTCAGCATATCAGAAATAGGTAAAAGGTACTGCTGTATTAGTTTGTATAAGCACTCTGTTCCTTGCTCGCTCCCTAGTACTTAAAAAAATTCTGGGTGAATGGAAGGTTTTCCAGAAATATTTGATGATAGAAAAACAAAGAATATGGCCTATCGATTAGTATCCGATTAATTCAGAAGGAGAAGTTGAATCTCACTGGATGATCATCCTAAACTGTTAGGGACCTTTCCTTTTAATTCATGTGAGACACACTCATTCCCTGATTTGAAGATAACCTGCAGAGTGTGCTGAATCAATGGAAATGAATGAATATTCCAAAATGTGAATGAGTCAGTTTGTAATGAAGTTTGTTGAAACTCCCAAGATTTTTTATCATATTACTCAAAGCACCATTCCCGACAGACCCACATCTCTGAAATTGCCAACTTCAACATACCTCTGAAGACAGTTGTACATGACCAGTCCCATCTGGAGAGGCAGGAGGGCTGCTGCAGGAAACCCACACTGGGGAAGGGACGCTGAGGCTACCTGCTGCAGGCTGTCCAGCAGAGGGCATTGGTACACCTACGCAAAGACCAGGCCCCACATGGGATGAACCACAGTGGTCAAGGAGATGCTTCCCTGAAGGTGCTGGGAACCAAAACCTGGGAAAATATTTCATACAGGAGAGCACAGATACCACTTGATCCAAACACAATGCCATTTTTCAAGTCGTGAATAGCAGTGAACTGTCATTTACAAAGGTGGAAAGGGCCAGAAATTTTACTTTAGCCTAAAACAAAGCAAAAATAATATGCCAGTGAAGTATTATTCCTGAGTAAACAATTATTTCTTAGGGCCAAAGCACTAACTACAAAGTTAAAAAAAAAACATTAAATATTCAAAAATGAATGTATAAAGTCTAAATATGTACCTAAAAATAATCTTATTTTTCTGATTTTTGATGATGATGATATCAAACATGCTTAGTACCTTACGATTTCCCAAACTTACACTCATATTATTTTAAACCTATCAGTCTGCTAAGATATTTAGGTATCTGGCGTACTGCTTCTATATTACATGTAAAACTCCCATGGCACAGAGCAGTTAAGTGATTTATTTAGGAACATAGGTAGAGAGATTAGGGCCAGTTATTCTGAAAACAGGTCTATTTAAATCTGTCTGCATTTACCTATTATGATCTCTAGTTACATAGCACATATTAAATAACACATTGTATTTTTCATTATTACCACACTTTTAATCAAAGGCACACATTTCTTATAAGTATTAAGAAATATCACCAAGACTGAACTTGATCATCTGATTTGGGTCCTAAAATGTTGGATTCCCCAGTAAACATTAATTCAGGGAAAAAATCAAACTTTTTTAAAAAAGAGTAAAGTATTTTCCAAAGAACAGAAAATTGAGCAGAAAATCTAGACTATTCTAGATTATTTCTAGATATAATTAGACATTTTTTAATACTTTAAGAAAGGACACAAATAATCTTTGGAAATGAGAAGATAGTGATTCAATAAGGGAGGCTCTATACTTACTAGTGATATTTAATTTCCTCTGCTGAGGATGAAGAGGAAGATGAGGTCTCTGGTGACAGCTCCTAATGTGCTCACAACAGTGTGACATTGTTGAATGTTTTTACTGACTTCCATTTTTTCAGGGTAATGACAGCTGTTTGGCTTCTCTCCCTGGACCCTGCAGTCATTTACTACCCTTTAGCAAAACCTGATTGATCACAGTTAGGGATAGAATCGGTTTTGGGACTTAGCATTTACATTCTGTCCTAGTACTGCTGGGCTCCACCTTTGCAAAATAAAAACAAAACCCAGAACAAACAAAAACATAACACACATACACACACACACACACAGAACTCTTAGGGGACCCCTCCCCCTTCCCTGGCCCTGGAAGCAACATGGCAAGCCCATAGCCTAGTTATTTAAGGTGTATATTTACTGAAGAGTGACATGTGGTCCACTCTTCATCAGGAACAAATCTGGTGCAAGCACAGTTTTCTAACAGGTGGGCTGCAGGGCTTGGCTATCAGGAGCTCAACTGTTGTTTGGATTTATTCATATCCAAATACATGTTCAATAATAACATAATTTATTTTATTTTTATTTTTATTTTTGGCAATGCAAGAGATCCAGCCTGGGGCCTCACATATGTTAGGCAAGTGTGTTGCATCTAAACTATATACATAGCCTGCTGAATTATTTTTTAAACGGACTTCATATACATGACAAAGAAGATAACTTAAGAATGAACTCCATGTTTGTGTAAACATGTCAAAATTGACTCAACTGACATATATAACTAAAAAGAACTAATAAAAATATTGATAAAAAAAATTAAAGGGTAAGCTTGAGTTGTAGCTCAGTGGTAGAGTGCTTGCCTAGCACTTGTGAGGCACTGTGTTTGATCCTCAGCACCACGTATAAATAAATAAAATAAAGAAATTGTGTCCATCTACAACTAAAAATATTTTTTAAAAAATTAAAGGGATGCAGCTGGGCATGGTGGGGCACAACTGTAATCCCAGCAGCTCGGAAGACTGAGGCAGGAAGCAACTCAGACAGACCTTGTCTCTAAATAAAATACAAAATAGAGCCGGGCATGTGGCTCAGTGGTAGAGTGTCCCCGAGTTCAATCCTCGGTACCAAAAAAAAAAAAAAAAAATTAAAGAAGATCAGTAGAATAGAGGAAAGGGATCTGGGCAAAGGGGTACTGGTGAGTAATATTAGCCAAATTATATTGTATATATTGTGTGCATGTATGAATATGTGTCAAGAAATCCCAACATAATATACAACCATAATGCACTAATAAAATAATTGATGGGAAGATAAAAAATTAAAATTATTTTGAAAAGAATAAACTCATAATTTAAATAAACTATTGCTTATTTTATGAGATATATAAAATGTATGCATGTATGAGCGAAATGGCTAGAAACAGGGCTCAGCTTTGTCCAAAATCAAATACCTTGGGTTTTCTATCAACCTTTTCAACTGTGAACAATTAAAGGGAAAGAAAAAACATACTCTGTTTTTGACCCAATTCTTTTATTTGGTCATTATTTGGATTTTCATCCTGGGTTGACTCGCCTCTGCTGTCTTTCTGTATGTGGATCAGCATCAGTGTGGTCACCTTCTTGAGTCAATGCAGATGTACTAATTGGAAGAATTCACAATCTATTTACAATGATATGAGAGTTCGGACTTTAAAAAATAGCCTGCTTCAGTGGAAGTCCCACAGCTTATGTTTCTGTTCTCATGTATTAACATACACAGCCTTACAGAGATTGGCTGTACAAAACTACTCCATGTCTGTAAATAAGCCTGTTTTAACAGGGGGTGGGTACCAGGGATTGAACTCAGGGGCACTTGACCACTAAGCCACATCATCAGCTTTTTTTTTTGTATTTTATTTAGATATAGGGTCTCACTGAATTGCATAGGACCTCACTAAATTGCTAAGGCTGGCTTTGAACTCGAAATCCTCCTGCCTCCACCTCCTGAGTTGCTAGGATTTCAGGTGTGTGCCACCTCACCTGGCCTGTTTTAACTCTTGATGACCTAATTCCTTCTCATCACTACTATAGTAGTCCCTCCAAATTGGAATTAGGTGCCCCCTTATGTTTGCCTGTAGCACACTAAACTTGTGCTCTCATGGCGCTTATTAAACTACATTCCAATTGTCTCTTTACATATTATCTGTTCTTCTTTGGATTGTAAGCTCTGGAGACAGAATTAGAACTACTTTTATTGGTTCATTCATGCAGCCAGTGAGTTGTTTACTTATGCCTCAACCATTTGTTGAGCATCTACTATGTGCTAGACAATCTATCTCTCAAACACACACACCACACACACACACACACACACACACACACACACACTTAGGATCAAAGCAGACATGTCCTTGCTCTCATTATGTAATATTTTGAATTTATAGTCTAATGAGGCCTATAGACATTAATCAAATAAACAGATAAAATGTAGAATAATTAAATGTGGTGATGGAAAGAAAGAGGCAATGAAGCATGAGATTAATTGAATCTGGTCAGTGGCTAGGTAAGCGGTCAGAGAAGAATTCTCTGAGCAAGCCATTTCTGAGCTGAAATCTGAAAGGTGACTAAGAATTAGAAGAGGTGGGAAAAAGCAATCTAGGCTACAAAGCAACATACTCAAAAATGCAAGGCAGACAGTAACTTGTGAAAGAAGGGTGTTGTGTTTGGATTAACAGTGAAGAGAGCAGCAATGGCTGAAGCTGGATAAGTAGGAATGGAATGAACTATGCAGGGCCTTGGAAGCCATTTAAAGGTCATTGTCTCTTGTCTTAGGAGGAAGGAAAGAGTGTCAAGTGGGGATCTCATGATCCTGTGGGAGATTATTCTGGCTCCAGTGAGGAGAATGGATTGCAGAGGACCAGAGTGAATATAGAGATTTACTGAAGTGGCTCCTACAACCACTCTGGCAAGGGATGATAGAGTCTAGAATGGGTTGGTGGCAATGGAGATGGAGTTGAAATTTACAGAATGCCGGGATGAGACTAGATCTATATAGCTTTCAGCAAAGTGGAGAAACTCTCCCCAGAAATGAAGGATTATGAATGTTACTTAAAATTTCCCCATGTGGCTTGGTCATGGCTGCATCTTCAGTGCCTGGCACAATGTAAGGCATGTGTTAAGTGCTTCACACATATTTGTTCAAGGAAAGATGGGAGAGAGTAAGAAGGACACGGATAAGGAAATATATGATCTTACCGGGCTTTGAGGGGAAAGAGGGGAAAAAAAATCTCTATAGTCCTATTTACCACCATTTGAAATCCTTTGCTGATCTTTGATAGAAGATGTCCAATGGAATGCAAAAATTGAAGTATTTGCTTGTTTATTACTTGATGTAGTTGCTACCTCAGTGTCCTATTGAAAAGGATGCTGAGGTCCGGGCTTGGGACAGAAAGCTGTGGTCCTTTAGTACATCTGCCAGTGGTGTACAGCTCAGAGAAGGGGTGGAAAGAGCACGATGAGTGCTGCTTCTCTGGATGATACTATGGCCCCTTCCTGTGTTGCATCATGATGGAAACTGTATTTAGCTTCTCTCAAGGTTTTCTCTGCTTTTTTCTCTTTTCCACTTATTTTATGCCTTCATACACTTGTGTTGCCTGTGTTCAGATGCCACACACATGCACATGCATACACGAACACACAATTTGTTGTTTTCTTAACAAAAATTAGTGCTGTCAAGAAGAACACAACTGTACATTCTGTACCAATGGTTCTTCTTACAACCACATGTCTGCTACACTCGCTGTGTATAATGCATTTAAAAGACGAATGGTTAGCTCATTTTTTCTATGGCAAAAGAATAAACTGGGACACACTCAAGAACCCCTCAAAGTCCACTTCTCTCCAAAACCACCATTTTAGGATTGAGATCAATGTTTTCCCATTCAACATCTGTCCCCTACTATTGATCCACTGCCCACATTTCCAGCAGCTTTTTCCCTATGTCCCTAGCACTTAATACCTATCAGACACATAGAACCTTCCACTTCACCACTGATCTGACCTTAATTCCTCATCTATAGTGTATAGCTTCTGTATAGATTCTCAGATGCCTTCCACAGTGACCTTTTCAAAACCTCCTGATGTGAGTGCTGAAAAGATATTTTGTTTTGTTTTTAAATGTATCATCTCCAATTTATGTCTTGAGGGATCTCTAAAGAATTAAACGTGTTTTTGGCTCTCAAAAGTTCAGAAGTTCAGAGTGCCATCTGAACCTTTGAGTATGTTCTATCAACATAGCTAACACACAGTTAATTCCCTCTGTCATTAAAAGATGATATTAATTGCTCCCAAATTCCCAAATGCAAGAAGACTAAGCAGGAGCATGCAAAGCTAATTCCCATCAGCCTCTAGATACTAAAACTCAACAGGAAATCCCAGGAGAAAACATTAAGCCCTTGGCAGGCTTAATTTGCCCCAGTACAACAATACTAAGGGTCAAATGATGAAATTTGCAGCAAGAATATGCCATCAAATCGCTTCCTTCTAGTAATACATTGCTACCATACAGTCTGGAAGAATGAGTGAGTAGATATTTATTTGATTAAGAAACAGCAGAAAATATATAGTGAAATAAAAGAAAAAGACTTGTGTTAGTGACTTCTAGTGCTTATCCCCAGTTGGTTATGTTCTTCTTCTCGCCTCAACAGGGGAAATTGTACTTTCCTAAACTTGCAATTAGAATAGACTATACAACCAATCCCTGGCAAAGTATTGTGAGATGAAGTGATATATGCTGTATAGTCACTTTCAGGTGAGAGCATTTAATTGCTGCTCTTTTCCTGCTGCATTGACTGAGAAAGTGTGTGTTGCTGATGGTGGAGCTACGGTATGGTGCAGACCAGCTCATCTGAGATACTTTGTGACTGCACAGACAGCAGATGCTCTGCAGTCACCGGAAGCCCACTGCAGAATTTATAGGAGCAAAAAACAAATGTCTATTGTGTTACACCACTGAGATTTGGGGTTTGCTACTGTAGCATACTTGATCTATGCTGATTAATGCAGCAACAGTGGAGAAATTGTTAATTTATTACCAAATACAATAGTGCTACCAGGTTTTGGATGGCTAGATATTGCTTGGGAAGCAAAATAAATGATGATTACCCACATCTATTCCCCTGGTCATGGTTTGGTCCAATCTAATGAGTTTGGGTTTGGAATGAACATCCCATAGGTGAGGTGATTTCAAATACACTGCATCAACTTCTTTTAGTTGGTTATATTGAGGTATAAGTCACATATCGTAAAATTCTTTATTTTTAAGCATGAAGTTTTATAAATCTTCATGAGTACATGGTTTTTTAAAATCACTACAACCAAGATATCAAGAGAATATTTTCATCACTCCAAAAAGTTCCCTTGTATCCCTTATCAATAACTTTCTTACCCATCCCCAACCCTGTGACAATCACTTCTTTATGTCCTTTTAAACTTTCTTTTTCCAAATATTCATATTAACGGAATCAAAAAGTATATATGGTTTCATTCAGTTAGGGTCTGGCTTTTGTGTCTGGCTTCATTCAGTTAGTATAATGCTTTTGAGATTCATCCATGTTTGTGCATCAATAGTTCATTCTTCTTCTGCTGAGGAATAGACAATTTGTTTATCCATGCACCAAATGATGGACATTAGGGTTGCTTTTAGTTTGGGGGCAATTGTGAATAAAATTGCTATGAACATTCACATAGAGCTCTGTGTGAGGACACGCAATTTCATTATTCTTAGGTAAATACTTGGAAGAGGTATGGCTTAGTCACATAGTAACTATGTTTACTTTTCAAAATTATTTTCAAAGTGCTTTTACATATGCCTTGCCACTAGCAAGATGTATGAGTTCTTGGTGCTTCACATGCTCACCAGCACTTTGTACTATCAATTTTTTAAAATTGTATCCACTTCAATATATATGTGGTAGTATCTCACTTTGATTTTATGATTGACAGTCCCCCAATGATTAAGGAGTTGGGCATCTTTTTATGAGTTTATTTTTAATTTGAGTTCCTTCTTTGGTGAGATGTTTTTTAAAACACTTTGTTTTTAAAAATGGTTTTCTGTCTTTTGATGATCCAGCTATAATATCCTAGATATTTTAGATCACATATTTTAGACATAAATCTTTTATAACATGTGCATTACAGTATTATTTTTAAAATCAAACAAACTCAGGTTGAAAGGACATCAGGTTGAAAGGGATGAGGTGTATTTTACCCCTCTGCTTTGTTGGACCTTTGGGGAAAAGAACAATGCATAGGGATAATATCTGTAACACCATGCTTTCTTATGTACCCATGGTGGAATTTCCTCAGCATCTTTTTTCTTCTCTCCCTTCTTGATATTTTATAACCACTTTGAGCAACATCTAGCCATATGCTATAAATCTCTCAAGACTTTTTGCGGTTCAGGCTGTCTTAAAGACTGGTTTGCTAGGTTCAGTGTTGTATGCCTGCAGTCCTGGCTACTTAGGAGGCTGAGGCAGGATTGCTTGAGGTCAGGAGTTTCAGACCAGACTGCACAACATAATCAGACCCTGTCTCTTTAAAAAAAGAACTACTTTGATGGTACTCTTTTGTTTAAAAGTATTGTTTTAAAAGCTCTGAATATCTCTCACAATGACAACTTGTTATTCTCAGATGAAAAGCTTACTAAAATTGCATTTGATAATGATGGATCTTTGAAGAAATCAAATAAGTAAATCAGAGAAACTGCTTATATTCTGGAATTTTTGACTGCAATGATAATTTAAATTGGTTGTTATCCTTATGCTCAAATGGGCTCATCACTAAAATAACTTATTATGGTAATTAGAATATAGAAACACTCAAGTTTGTTTTTCTTTCTCAGGATACTTTGAAAATTCTGAAAATTTTGGTATCCTTACTTTCTACACTAATTTCAAAAATATTTTTACAAGTCCTTGCTATGTTTAAAAATTATAACTTTTCTAAGGTAAATAACTGACTTAAAGAGTTATGATTAATACTTGGATTGTAATTTTCCATATGATATATATGCTTTTGTTCAGTCCTTCATGGATAAGAAAGCATTAACCTCAGAATTTCAGTATGTTATAAACTATATTTACAATGGTACCATAGTATTGCATTTATTTTTTAGAGATGAAAAGAGTTATCTCCATTGGAGTTAAGAAGTATGTTAAAATTAAGATATTATTCACTAAACTCCACCCTAAAAATACTATTAATTAAAAATAGTGTATGGTGAAGAATATCAAAGGAAACATAATCATTTCATGGAATTTAAGAATCTTCAACCCGTTAATGGAACCTACTTCCATGATATAGTGAAAGAAAAGTTTGAGGTAAAATCTATCTTCACTTCTATTGGCTTATGGGGCTTGTCAAGCTGCAGGTCTCTACAATCAAGAAAGCCCCTTTTAGTGTTAGCAGCTAATCCCAGAAGAAGCCACCTAGGGGTGTCAACTCCAGTGGTCCCAGCCAGCAAAGCTGAATTCTTTGACACTATCAATCAGAGTTGACATGTTGCAGTTCTCAGTGTAGCAGCTCTAAATGGTGGACTGTGCCCTCCAGTATTGAACAGACCCCAGCAACTTACCACCAACTTCTTTCCAGATTCTTGTCTCACAAATCTGAAGAATGGAATCCATGGGACTAGGGAAGGCAAGAGTAAAAGGAGTTGGATTTATTTGAGTGTGAATAGAAGCAAAACCCTTGGAGGGGAGAGAGAGGACCAGATAGGGGTAGCTGCCTAAGTGTGCTAGCTAGGGGATTACATAGCACTTGAATCAAGCTATTGGTCCAAATTCATGCTAATCAGGGTTAGGAACAGTACTAATGCCATGGGTTATTGAATCTGAACTTCCATTCAGGTCTGCCTCACTTTCATTTCATCACTGATCATGGATGCTCAGAGATTCCAGGCTATAGTGTTGTGTGGAGTGGGACTACACAGCAGGCCTGGGTGGGGCTGCCTTGGCAGGACAGGTCAGTGTGACCTGGCTTGCTTGGCCCTGGCTTCCTGCACCTCGGGCCCTTGCTGGCATGATGAGTCCACAAGCATTCTGTGCTGGGCTGTTCTCTATAGTTCCAGGTCAAGGGCTTGGCTTCAGGATCATTACATTCTTTTCACTGTGTTTCATTCACACCACACAATATAATCCCTCTTTCCTTTCTATTATCTGTACAATGACACACTTAAATCCTTTTGTTTGTGCCAACAAAATTCATTTTCATGTGTTGTCAATATGCTTTAATATATAATAAATGTAAATAATGATTGAAAAAGAATGTGTAAAATGTTGAAGAAAGATATGATCCCCATTTGATAACATGTATTAAAATGCAATTTTTGAGAAAAAAAAAAAGATATGATCCCCAAAGGCAATAAAGACAAACCAAGAGATAAAAAGCATGGTTTGCAGAAAATCTCTGGGTTCAAATATATTATTTGTTAACAGAGTAGAGGAAATTATAAGCAGCTTCAGGACACTGAAGTCATTAGATAACTGGATCAAATCAGATAAGAAAGGACATGTGAAAAATGAAACACCGGCAGTAATAATTATCATTTACGGATCCTTTACCATGTGCTAAACCTCTTCTTCCTACTTTACAGGTATGAACTTATTTAATCCTCACAGTAACCAACGAGGTTGATGCTATCATTGCATCAATAAACCATGGTTCACACATCTAGAAAATGGCAGAGTTAGAAATACTTCCTATCAGTTGAGTTACTGAGTCTGTAATGTAATCCAGTGCACTATGATACCTCTCAATGGAGTTAATTAGTAGATCCAAAAGTAATAATAAGTTATTATTATTTGGATTTATTATTATTATCTAAAACTTTATAAAGAAATCTGACTTCAACTTTCAGGGGATTTTTAATTAATGGATAATCTACAGATTGGAACTATAAAATAATGCAATATTTTTAACACATGCCAAAATTTATAAATCTGAATGCATATTGCCCTTCTCAGGTACCGGGGATTGAGTTTAGGGGCACTCTAACACGGAGCCACATCCCCAGCCCTATTTTGTGTTTTTTTTTTTTTTTTTTTTTTTTGGTACTGGGGATTGAACTCAGGAGCACTCGACCACTGAGCCACATCCCCAGCCCTATTTTTTGTGTTTTATGTAGAGACAGGGTCTCACTGAGTTGCTTAGTGCCTCGCCATTGCTGAGGCTGGCTTTGAACTCGCGATTCTCCTGTCTCAGCCTCCCTAAGTGCTGGGATTACAGGCTTGAGCCACCGCGCCCGGCT